>JAQQSW010020576.1:0-10823 GCA_028646575.1 Pseudocheirus occidentalis | reverse complement strand
AGGTATACATAGACAGAGGGCACAGGATCAATTGAATAGGAAGGGATGATATTTAAAAGCTGAAATTGAGAGGTGGGAGAAGAATATAATGAGAGGAAACAGGAAGAAACAGAATGGGGTTAATTATCTCATATAGAAGAGGCAAGGGATAATTGTTACAATGGAGGGGAAGAACAGGAAGGCAAAAGGGAATGGGTCAACCTTACTCTCATTGAATTTGGCTTAGGGAGGGAATGACATACACTCTAAATTGGGTATCTTGCCCTACAGGAGAGTAGGGGGGAAGGGGATAAGAGGGGGGATGATAGAAGGGAGGGTAGATTGGGAGGGAAGGTTGTTAGAAGCACACACTTTTGTAAAGGGACAAGGACAAAGTAGAGAATAGAACAAGTGGGGAGCGAGATAGGATGGAGGGAAATATAGTCAGTCTTTCACAATATGTCCATTGTGGAGATGTTTTGCATAACTACACATATATGGCCTGTATTGAATTGCTTGTCTTCCCAGTGGGGGTGGGTGACAAGGAAGGAAGAGAAAGAGTCTAGAATTTAAATTTTAAAATAAAATGTTTTTTAAAAATATGTGTATATTTTTATCATTGTCATCATTATTTACATGCAACTGGGAAATAAGATTTACAGAAAATGGGGTAGGGAGATCCATCTTGCCCTACTGGAAAGTCAAAGGGGTGATGGGGGAGGATATAGGAGAAAGTAGATTGGGGGAGGGGGTAGACAGTGGGAACATTCTTTTAGGGTGGTGGGTAGGGGAAAGCCAGGGAGAAAATTTGTAACTCAAAATCTTTTGGAAATGAATGATATAAACTAAAAAAAAAGTTCATTAAGAAACAAAAACAAAAACAGTTCAGCCAAGAAGTAATGAAGGCCCAGATAAAGATGGTGGCAGTTGAGATGTCAGAGAATAGAGTATAGAGATATGACCAAGATACGACTGATTGGAAATGATGGGTCCCACTTGAATGAATCCTGCCCAGAGTGAGGTAAGGAATCAAAAACAATGACAGCTTTTTGAGCCTGGGTAACCAGATCAGTGTTGAGTCTATTAACGGAAATAATATAGTTAGGAGGAAGATAAACTAGTGGGGGTGGGTGGGTAGGAAGAAGGTAGATCAGTTCAGTTTGTAACATGTTGAATTTAAGATGCTAATAGTAAATCCAGTATGCTTGCCATCTTGAATTGGGGGATAGGGGAGAGATGGGGAGAAAATTTGTAACTCAAAATCTTGTGGCAATGAATGTTGAAAATTAAAAATCAATAAATAAAAATTTTTAAAAAAGAAATAATTTTGGAAGACTTGAGCATTCTGATCAATGCAATGACAAACCAACATTCCATCGACTTGATTGTGACTATCTACCTCCTGAGAGAGGGATGATAGATTTAAGATGCACAATGAGACATTTTTAGACAGTCAATGATGTAATTTGTTTTGATTGTCTGTACATATTTGTTTAAAGGGCTTTTTCTATTCCTTCCTTCCTTCCTTCCTTCCTTCTTTCCTTCCTTCTTTCCCTTCTTTCTTTTTCTTTCTTCAATGGGGGATAGGAGATAGGAGAGAGAAAAAACAAATGCTTGTTAACTTAAAAGAATTAATTTAAAATGTTTAAATATAGAGGAAGACCGCCAGGTTTGGGGCACTACTACCCTATGTGATTAACTTTCAGGGAGACATTGTCAGTAGTGAGCAAGAATGGACAGTCACAGGCAGTGTTGTGACCTGTATCTTTGAAAGTAGCATTTACATCAAAGGCTATTAACTTGTTTTTGAAAGATATTTTTATAGGTGTATTTCAATGATTGGTTTCCTTTGTAATCCAATGCTTTTGAAATTTTTAAAATATTTAAAAACCTGATTCTGAGAAGGGGTCCAAAGGTATCCCCAGATTCATTGCTGAGGGGAGTGTCCATAGCATATAATAAGTTGGGAATGCCAGATGTAGGGCAACCACTCATGGTTATTTTTCATTTATATCAAGCGTCTTTTTTTACAGCATTCATTTCTAAATATTTTTGGTCTCTATTTCCTCTTTGTACTCTATTTTCCTCTTCATCAAGATTTCATTTGAAGTAAAGAGTTGTTTGAAAAGAGGAGGAAATAGTGCTTCAGTAACACTAATCTACATATTACCCACATCTGCCAGGATACACCGTGCTCCTCACTCATAGTCTCCCACCTCTGCAAAGAGAAAAGAAAGATGCCTGGCAGACAGTAGGTGCTTAAGAAATGCCTACTGATTGATTGATGGGCTTATTGAGTAAGGATCCATTTTCTTGTCCCTTCTTTTTGGCAGCCTTCCTTTCATGCTTTTGTTTTCTTCTTTCCAACTACGTTGTCATAGTCATTACAGATGAGAAGAAGGGAATTGGAGTCAAGAAGATTTAGGATCAAATTCTAACTCAGTCACTTATTGGCTGTATGACTTTGGACAAGTTACTTGACCTCTCTGTACCTAAATTTACTCCTCTATAAAGTGAGGGGACTGAACTAAATGGTCTCTAAATGACCTCCTTCCCAGGTCCAAAAGTCTAGGACCCTGTATAAGTAGCTTCAGAAATTTCATTTTATCTTTCACTTCAGAGTGGCCAGGTTATAGAAGGCTATTTTAAACTTTCCTTGACTAGTTCACACTGAGAGATGGGTCAATGAATGAATGAATGAATGAATGAATGAAGCATTTTACTATGTTTATTATGCCTAAAGAATTATGCTAAGCATTAAAGACACAAATAACAAAGTAAGATTATCTCTGCTCTCAAAGAGCTTACATCCTAATAGGGGAGAGAACACATATGGAGGTCCCAGGAATGGACTGGAGGCAACTCTCTCTAGGAGAAGGCCAATTGTTAAACTTTCACTGAAAGCATTTATGTCTCAGAAATCAACAAACCATACAAATGCTTGTTTTCTTATTTTCTGGGTTGCCTAGACTTCAGAAAAATAATGGAGAAAATGTTCACAGTTCTGATTAAGCTTAAAAGTGTATTGTGTCCATTTTTTGGAGATAAGAGTTGTTAAACATTTGCTAACACACCCTCCTTAGGATGCAGCAGCAAATCAAATACTAATTCATCTTTGTTGTTATTTCTACTGCTAAAATGATCAGTTTCTGATGTTGAGTCATTTGACGGGGTGAAAGACTTAGGATGTGTGAACTTGCTTTTCTGGATCTTTCATAGATGTGACTGTGGCACCTTGAGGAATAGTTACCAGGTACTGTCTCAGATACAAGGGCTGCTTCCCAGAATGTGCACTGCCAAAAATGGGTTGGAAGTATTGCTAGGCCAAAGGGTCTTGGGTTTAGCTTCTAAAACCATTGAAACACTTCTTCATTTGTTCATTGACGCATTCACTCATCATTCTTGTAGTCATTTAATAATCATTTCTATTATTAAGCACCTACTATGTGCAAAACAATGTGTTGAGTGCTGGGGTGGTGGGCATAAAAATAGATAAGTGGGAGAAAGTCCCTAATCAACATGAGACTACAGGGAAAGAGCTTCTGTTTGGAAAAATCAAGTAGGTATTGCCTTCCCATAGAGAGTGTGAGCACGCCTTGCTGAAAGGATAGACACTTCATTGGTTTCAAGGGATCGGGGTTGCCTCCAAGCTGATTGGTTGATATAGAAAGAGGAAGGCAGAATTTTGTAGGAGAAACCACCCAATTCTATGGTCCATAAAAGGAAGCTGACAGACATTGCCTTTTGGACTACCATGTTTCTTTCCATTGTTCAGAAGCCAGACCAGAGCAACACATAGCAGAACAGGCCATATGTCCACGTAGAAACAATCTTTCCCTGGTGAATTGGAAATGGCTGCTTTGGGGCAGAGACATTTAGCAGTTGTATGTGTGTGCAGAAAGCCTCAATGGAAACACCCAGAGTTAACTTTTCTAGCCCAAAAGAGAGCAGCAACCAAGACCCTTATAGATTCCCTGCAGAAACCCATGGCAGAGGCAGATGTTTGCATCTATGTCCACTGAGCCTGAGAGGATAGTTCATGGACAATGTCCTTTAACCCCAACTTTGTGTGTAGAGGAGGGGAAATTTCTGTTCTTCAGGTTCTGCTGGTCTTAAAGGTTGCTTCTTGGATAATCCCAAGTTCAAGAATTGGTAGATCTAGACTCTAGAGAGAACAGATATCCTGATACAATGTGGTCCTTGGAGAAAGAAAGGGATTTCCCCTCATAGTTCCTGAACAAGTGTCTTTAAAGAACAAAATCTGTGAGTTATTTGGACAGTATAGGTCCAACTAGAAGGGGTTCATTCATTTATTTATCAATTCTTCCAAATATGTTGGTCTTCTGTGGGCAATCCAAATGGTTGGTTTACATTTTGAGTCTGGAAAGGACTGTGTAGGACCTTGAAGGAGGGCGAGGGATTTACCTTCTGTTGTCTAAGAATTGTCCCAATGACAACTCTGAGTTCAAGTTCCCCTTTGAGGGGAACTGATGTGTTATTTGAGTCTTATATGTGGTCAGATCTGTTTATGAACCCCTATGAGTTCTTTGAATTTTCTGCCCGGCCAAATGAAGGCTGGTCTACCTATATGTATAGCCAGCTAGCTTGGGCACCTTTCCATGAGCTGGGACCCTGTCGCTCATGTTTGAGGAACCAAGACTCAAGTCATAGCTAGACTCAACCTAGATGTCTTTCTGGAATAATTTCATGTGGGGACAATATGCCAAAGAGACACTGAGCCTCTGGGATCAGCCCTCAGGATTGGATTTGTTTATGCAAGCACACATATGCGGGGGGAGCAGGCACCCTGGGGTTAACACAGACCCTGCTTTTGTGGAATTCTCAATCTGGTAAATGTTTAGTTCAATTTGACAAACATTTGTGTCTTTGACATGCCGGATCCCTACCTCGTCCTTGGATACCCTCAACCCCATTCCAGGATATCAGAAGTGCAAATACCAAGTTCTAACAGCCTACATCCCAGGTACTAAGGTGCCTCCGCGCTCTAACATTCTGCCATTAAGATCTCTTCCAACTCTGGCAGTGTATACACAAAAACTTAAAGAACTCTGACAACTCAGCCAATCCAACCATCCCATTTTACAGAAAAGGGAACTGAGGCCCATGGGGGTTAAATGTCTTGCCCAATGTCACATAGGTGGTGGAGAACCCAGCCAAGATTCTAAGTAGGTTGTCTAGTTAGTGGAAATCATCCGTCTTTCCACTACATACCAGAAAGCCTCCTAGCTCTAATATATTCTGCTCTAAGGTCCATCAGCCTTGAAATTCTTGACCGGTAAGTATCGATTTTGTTCCTTTGTCAGTCTGTCTTTGTCACTGATTCTCCCTTGTCTCCTTTTTCAGAAACTCCCGGAGTGCCTCTCCATCGAGATCACAGTTGAGACGCCACATGACCCATGTAGACCTTGGACGCCTTCCCAAACATTCCCGTGGCTCATTCAGTTTCTGCTGGAGGCTCAGTGTTTACCCAGCCCATGGAGCACGCCCACTTGGAGAGAAGAGGCGGAGAACTGTTTTGGATAGCCCCTCCCAAGTAGGGGGAGAGGACCAATGGTTCTGGGCTTTGGCCTGGCCTGGGTCAGGGAGGGGCTGGAGGCTGGGGCTACACGTGTATGAGTCAATCTGATATTTGACTGCCGAAGACTAAATCCCCAGCCAGTTGAGTGTGTTAGGGGGCAAACTGCACGCTGGGCGGGGTAGGGGTCTGCCTGCTTCTCTGTCCGCCCGCTCTCTCTCCCATCTGCCCGACTGCAGATCCTGCCTGACTCAGCTGCTGCTGTCACCACCTCTTAGACCGGTAAGGAGGGGAGAGGCAGGTGTGGTGACTGCCTCTGGAGGGGAGTGGGTGGATTGGACGGACGGCTGGAATTACGCACGGACTTTGGGGGGGGGGTGCTTCGGGGCAGGCTGCCTTCCTTAGACCATGCTGAGGACCTGGAAAGAAAGCGGCTTTCAGGAGCGTCTCCCAGCCCGAGGCCGGCCAGGCAAGGAGGGCTCGGCCTGAATGGGTAGGAAAGTGAAGGCCATTGTTTCGCCCTGCGCTGGGGCAGCTGTGGCTAGAACGAGTTGATGGGCAGAGGAGGGTTGGGGGAAAGGGGGTTAGACTCGACTCCTGCCTTTGTGACCCTAGGGAAGTCATTCTCCCTCACTGGGCCTTAGCTCCCTCCTTCCTAAATGATGGCTCTGATCTAAAGGATCTTGTAAGAGCCTTATAGTTCAGACCTACATTCTAAGCCTCCAGAAAGCTCTGACTGACTTTTTGAGGTTCCTTCCAACTTAAGCATTCTGTGTTCGAATGTCCCTTCCAGCTGTGACATTAGGCATTTTAACAATCTGTGTTCTAAAATTTCAGGGCCTAAGGTTCCTTCTCTCTCTGATACCTAGTGTCCTGACAATCTAGAGTCCAAGGTCCCTTCTCTCTCTGATGTCCATTGTCCTCTAACAACCCAGGGCTTAAGGTCCCTTCTCTCTTTGATGTTCAGTATCCTAATATTCCAGGGCCCAAGGTCCTTTCTCTTTCTGATGTCCAATATCCTGACAACCCAGGACCCAAGGTCCCTTCTCTCTCTGATGTCCAATATCCTGACAATCCAAAGTCCAAGGTCCCATCTCTTTCTGATGTACAATGTCCTAATACTCCAGGACCCAAGGTCCCTTCCCTCTCTGATGTCTAATGTCCTGACAATCTAGAGCCCAAGGTCCCTTCTCTCTCTGATGTCCAGCGTCCCGACATTCCAGGGCCCAAGGTCCTTTTCTAAGTCTCACATTGGATTTTCTAAGGTCCCTCCCCAACTCTGACATTCTGTGATTCCATGACCAAGAGGCTGCAAAAGGAGCAGGCTTGGGAACATGCCTGGGCGCATCCCAGCATCCTAAAGCATCCCAAACTCTGAAAGGCCTGAGGGGGCGGGGAGGGTTGGAGCTAGAAGGAGGCGGGGATGGGGCGTGGAGACTGTGAGACCAGAGGCGGGCCTGAGCACTAGGATGGAGCTGGAGGGAGGCAGGGGTGGGCCAAGCATCCCTGGCATCCTGAGGGGAAGCTGAGCTTTCTGGCTGCCCACGTGGCCTGAGGACAAGTCAGGGCTTGTTGCTGTCTGGGGGCTCTCCACTCGCTGGCAGCCTCTCTCTTTCTCTTGGCTAAGTTTCTCTCTCTCTCTCTCTCTCTCTCTCTCTCTCTCTCTCTCTCTCTCTCTCTCTCTCTCTTTCTCTCTCTCGTTTCTCTTTCTGTCTCTCTGTCTCTCTTTGTCTCTGTCTTTTTCTGTCTTTGTCTCTCTGTCTCTTTCTCTGTCCCTCTCTCTGTCTCTCTCTCTCTCTCTGTGTCTCTCTCTCTTCTCTTCTTTCTTTCCTGTTTCTCTGTCTCTGTCTCTCTGTGTCTCTGTCTCTGTCTCTGTCTCTGTCCCTCTCTGTCTCTCTCTGCCCGCAATGCTGGGCAAAGGCGATATTTTGATCCTCCCTCATCTCCCTCCCCCTCTTCGTACAATGACCTGGGCCAGGCAGCTGTCACACTTTGGAGAGGAGAGCTGCCTGGCCCAGAACAGGTGTTGACCATGGAGTAATCCGAAGTGGGATTGGTTGGCAAAGAGGGGTGGCATCTCTCTCAAGCTATAATCTTAGGAACAGGATTTAGAGGTGGCAGGAACGTTAGCCATCATTTAACCCAGCCCCCTCATTTTACAGAGGAGGGAACTGAGGCCCAGAGATGTCCATTGACTTTCTCAAGGTCGCACAGCTAGTCAGCATTAGACAGAGCAAAGTCTTCAGACTCCAAAAGTGTTCTCTCTACCAGGTTGTTATTTAAAGACCTCTTTGATAGGGTTTCCTGTTCTCATCCACACATCACTTAATGGTACTTTTAGTCTTTAGACTAGGACTAAACTATGCTTCAGAACTGAATCTCAACCCCCCAAATCCCTAAGGCTTCCCTTTCTCTGCCCTGTCTTATCTAAACTCCTCTTCTTCCAGGAGCTAAACAACTACAAATGTATTGAGCTTCTCTTTGAAGAAGAGAAATTTGGGGAAAAAATAAACAGATGTCTTTGAAAAGGGTCATTAGAATCCCAAGCCATCCAATGGCTAGAAACTCGCACAAAATAGTTATCCCATTTCTTAAGGTGCACCCAAGTTCCTAGCTTCCCTTCATACTACAGCAGCACACTCTGACATTCCTGGCCCAGACAAGGAGAGATAGAGAGAGAGGTAGGGACAGAGACAGAGAGAAGGGAGAGAGAGAGAGAGAGACAGAAACAGACAGATACAGAAAGACAGACATACAGAGGGAGAGAGAGAGACAGGGTGAGGGGGGAGAGAGACACAGTGAGGGGGAAAAGACAGAGATGGGGGTAGAGACAGAGAAAGACAGACATACAGAGACAGAGACAAAGGGAGAGACAGAGACAGACAGAGAGAAAGAGGGGGTCAGAAACAGAGACAGACAGATACAGAGAGACACAAAGAGAAAGAGGAGAGGAGAAACAGAGAAGATAGATCAAGCCAGTCTGGGTAATGCATAGGGAACAGGACTCCACAGGCCACCCAGCCAGCTGCCAATAGGGTCAGCTAAGAGAACTCTAGCTTGACTGGAGGGTGGAAAGAGGAATCACGGACAACAAAGCTGGTGGGGAGGTTTGGAGCCAGATTCTGGGGGGCCTTAAACACAGGGATCAGGAATCTGCATTTGAACCCAGGAACTATGTGCAGCAATAAACAGAGGAACTTGAGGAAGATTAATTGGCTGGCTTTGGGAAGGATAGACTGGGGAGGTGGAAAGCAGAGAGGAGGAGGGGCAGAAGGACTAGTCTAATAAATATTCTAGACCAGGGGGTGATGAAGGACTGGATTTACCAGAGGAGAGGCTTTCCAGCTCCAAACCCTATGACAGTGAGCTCACAGTATTCTAGAGGCCCAATGAGACCTGTGACAGGTAAACTGGAGTCCAGAGCTCTGAGGAGAACCCAAAGGGCTGTTTTTCTCTATTGCAGGAGTGGTATTTCACCCTAGAACTCTTGGGACCTCCGGGGACCAGGCTTGCAAGCTAGAGCAAAATGGTCCAGCTTGGATGACAAGAATGGTGGTCATCCCCTCTCCCAAAACATTAACAGAAATTAAAATGTAAAGCTCAGGGCCAAGACAGTCCAAAATGCACCCATACAATTCCCATCCTCTGGAGGGGTCCTAGAATTATTGAATCATGGATGGATGGATGGAAAGAGACCTTCGAGATTGTTGAGTCCAGACCTTCATGGTACAGACAGGCAAACTGAACTAGAAGGGCCAGAAGAAAAAGGGGGCCTTGCTTAGAGTTCACAGAGTCACTTAATTACCCCAAACCCCATGTCCCCCAGTATTCAACATCTTCCCTTTGCCCTCCCTCAATGATCAGGGTTCTTGTGCTTTTCATTGAGCTAGTAATAGCATTTTTCTCACCTCTGATGGAGGGTCAGGGTGCTCTGTGGCCCTGGAAGAAGTACTGGATTGAAATCCTGGCTATGTGACCATGGGCCAGTAACTGAGCTGCACATTCCTCTTCCATACAAAGTGGGCCAAGACTCTCCTGCTCTCTGTCTCCCCTACCCCAGACAGAGATATGGAAACTGTTGATTGAGTCTACTAGTAGGGGGTAGCCATGTGATTGTGGAAAGAGCCCTGAAGTTGGACTTGGATGAGCTGGGATGGAGTCCTGGCTTGGCCTAAGTGACTCTGGGCAATTTGCCTTCCCCAAACCTCAGTATCCTTACCTATTAAATGGAGACAATGAGACTTGTACCCCTTCACTGGCTGGTTAGGAAGAAAATGCTCCATCAATACACTCAAAGTATCCTATAATAATGGCTAATAGCTAGCACTTATGTAGCTCTTTAAGGTTTGTAAAGAGATATGATATACATATAGAGAATACAGATTATATTTATATGTGTGTATGCGTGTCTATATGTGTGTGTAGAGAGAGAGACAGACAGACAGACAGACATATTTGATTCTCACAACTCTATGAGGTGGGTTTTATTCTCCCCATTTTACAACTGAGGAAACAGGTGAAGTGACTTGCCCAGGTTCACACAGGTATTATGTGTCTGAGGCAGGATTTGAATTCAAGTCTTCCTGATTCCAGGCCCAAGGATCTATCCACTGTGGTTTAGTTGCCTCTTATTATTTGTGTGTTCGAGTATGGATGCAAAGGTGGCCTGGGACTCAGGAGGACCTGAGTTCAAATTCCACCAATAATGCACCCTGGTAGAGTGGCCCTGGGGAAAGTCACCTAACCTCAGCACCTCAGGCAGCTTGGTAAGACTGTTCATTAAGTTGCAGGGAAGGTACTGATCTTCAGTCCTACTACAAAAACACCAGCACAAACTACTCAGTTATTCCCATCAGCTATAATAGTATTAGAGATCAGAGGAACCTCAGAGGCTATATAATCAGTCAATAAATATTTGTTAACTGCCTGCTCTGGGCCAGAGAAGCCCTGGGGATGTAAAGAGGCAAATATATTTGCCTTCCTCCCCAATGGAGGGGGTGGAGTGGGAGGAGGGGACAAGGAGCAAATAAATATGTATGGACAAGCTGAAACAATGACCAGAGGGAAGGCACTGGAATGGAAAGGGTTTGGGGAAGGCTGCCTGTAGAAGGTGGGACTTAAAAGGAAGCTGGGGAGGGCAGCAGTCAGAGCAGAGGAGGGTGGTCAGAAAAAATATTAGGGGAAGGGAGGGCAATGAAGTGAATTGTCCAAGGTCACCCATAGGATCCTAGATCTCATGCTGGAATACCATCTGGTCAGAGCCACTCATTTTACAGATGAAGAAACTGAGACTGGGGGGGGGGCAGGG
>JAQQSW010020575.1:0-10823 GCA_028646575.1 Pseudocheirus occidentalis | reverse complement strand
TGAGAAAGTGCTTGGCCTGAATGGATGGTATTGTAATTCAACTGGGATTGAGGGGTGGGAAACCTTTGACTTTTTTGTGCTCTGTGATTGACCACATGAATGTACTTTGCTTATATATGATTGGAAACTAATCTCCATTTGAGAAGAGACATAATTTGAGAATAGAATGTACTGCCCAGGAGTGGGCTACTTTAACTACTGGTCAGGGGTGGGATATTTGGACCTTGGTGATTTGCAATTTAATTGAGGACTTACTTGCTAAAGGAATGAGTTACATTTTATTTTGATTTTCTCTGTTCTGTCAATGTTTGCCTTAATCTATCACTGAATAAATGGGGTTTGCTATGCAGATAATCTGAACATTGCAAGTTGCCTTTGCTTGGCATTACAGTAGGTCAATATGACTGAATGGTAAAGTGTGTACAGGAGAGTAATTCGTAAGAAGTAATGTGTAAGGATTAGAAGGGGCCAGGTTTTGAAGATATTTATGTAATATATGAGAATGAGAATGTAATATTTGATCTTAGAAGTACTGGGGAGTCACTGAAAACTGTTGAGTAAGAGATGACCTTACCAGACCTATGTCTTTCGAAAATCATTTTAGCAGCTGTAAGGAGGACATTCTAGTGGGGAAAGACTGGAGACATGGAGATCAGTTAGAAGATCAATATATAATCTGGGCCAGATCTGATCAAGCCCTGAAATAACATCATGGCTGTGTATGAATGGAAAGGAAATACATGCAAGAGATACTGTGGAGAAAGAAATTTTTAGATGTGGCAACCGATTGGAAATGTAGGCTGAGAGAATAAGGAGTCGAAGATGACAGTAAGGTTGCAAATCTGGGTGACTAGAAAAGTGATAATGCTCTTAACAGTAATTAGGAAATTCAAAATAGGGTTAAGTTTGGAGATAAAGTAGTGATTTTGCAATCAGGTAACATAGGTTCAAATCATGCCTCTGTCATTTACTACCTATAGTTGGCTCATGAGTAAAATGAGGGGGCTACATGTACAATCTCTAGTTTCTTTCAAGGCTGACCTTAAGTTCAACCTCCTAAATGAGGCTTATCCTGATCCCCCCAGCAACTAATGTTCTTCCCACCAAAAAAACCTTACTTTGACTATTTGTATGTATTTCACATTTACTTATCTGTACCCATGTCATTACCCCAGTAAATATGTAAACTCCTTCAAGACAACTATTCTCTTTTTATCTTTGCCTTGCATACAAAAGGGGGTTTTATAAATGCTTGCTGAATGAAAGATGGCCAGAAATCACTACTCAGTCAATTCAACAAATACTTATTAAGAACTTATTGTAAGGCACTAGACATAAGATAGAAAACTACAGTAAATAGTACTTACAATGTAACTGATACAATCAACATAATTAAGAATAGTATCTGAAAGGGAAGCTAGGTGGCACAATGGATGGAGCATGGGACCTGGGAGTCAAGAGGGCCTAAGTTCAAATCCAGCCTCAGACACTTGACACTTACTGTGAGTGTGTGACCCTGGGCAAGCCACTTAACCCTGAGTGCCTTGAAAATACAACAAACAGAACAGTATTTGAAGAAAGGTGCAAAAGTATACTTTGATTCTGCATGGACCTGGATTAGAACCCAATCCTAATGTTAAACTGGAAGTAGGGGGTTAAGGAATTGGACATGATTCTGTTTAATATTGACTAGGCTCCAATGTTTCTCTGAAATCCTTTTAGTCATGGCCTGTTGACTGCCAAATTCCCAGTGGTTTACAGCATCATCTGTAAAATTCATTTCGTTCAAAATTTGGATTATCAAAAACCTTATGCTTTCTGGATACCAGACTTTTAGACGCATCCCTTTTATTAAGAAGGCCTATGTCTCCTCATATAATCTTAGAACTGGAAAGACCCATGAAATACGTCTAGTCCAATTTACTTATTTTACAAATGAAGAAAGTAAGACTCAGAGAGATTAAATGATTTGGTCAAGGTCACACAACTTATCTGTGTAACAGCAGTAACTCTTCCCACTATGCCATGCTGTCTTCTACCATATAACCCCAAATGATCTAAATTAACAAGATTAATAAATTTGGTTGCTGGGTTCAAAATCTGAAACAATCTTCTCTGTACATTGTTGTGATCATGACACTTATCTCAAGTTATTTGAGTGTTTTCCATAATGTCTTACGTAACAGATCTGGAAATATAACTTCCACACTTCGTTTTTATCCCTCTGATTATTTTAAATATTCCAAGTAGATAATCATGTTCTAAGTATCCATTCATCAAAGTTCCTAGAACGTGAAACCCCTAGATTACATATGCTGTAAAATGTAATGGACTGTGAAGCTAGCATTCAAGTAACACTTTCAAATTTTGTATAGTTTAAGCAAAAACTATCACCATTTTGGTATGACTTATAGTAAACATGGCTCTAAAATGTATGATATTTCTATCAAAGTAGGCAGGACAACCAACTAAAGATGTATTCTGAAATGATAAAATGTTTCTTTAAAAAAAAACAATTTGGGTAAAAAAAAATGAACCTTTAGAAGGTTGGGGCTTTTTTTTTTTTAGTATGTGTTAGACTAACAGGGCCCAAATATAGAATACCATTTTTATGAATTTAAAACGTAATTAAACTTGATAAAGAATGCACTTCTATAAGAAAAAACTTTTACTTAAGCAGTGTCCTATCAACAAAGGACTTGTCTACTTGCACCAAGTGAATACATTTCCTAAAACTTCAAGAAGGACCTTCAAAAACTCCTTCAAAGTAATAAAGACAATGAATTAAGTAAATTTTTTTAAAGTAACAAGTTCCTTAGCTTCAGGATCAATGAAGTAATACTGAAATAACAGGATCATATTCACTATAGGAAGTTACCTTTTTAATAAAATATAGAAACTGTAGCCATGAGTTACAGATTTAGATGCTGTCTTTCAATAAGGAGACATATGGCCAGTGACTGCTCAGGTTTAGCAGGGCAAACAACTTTCAGTTTTAAAACCCATCATTTGCAAAATATAAATTACATACAACGTGCTGCTTAGAGAAGGTGTCCAGTTCTCTCCCCCCCCCAAAGTAGTACAGATGAAGTAAGCAGAAATAAGAGTTACATATATTATGAGAAATATTCTGATTATAAAAGTAAAAGCAAATGCACAACACAATTCTTTATCACTGACACAGCCACCAAGATTCAGAATTACACATGAGTATCATATAACAAACAGATTGTTTAAAACTTTCCTCTAAATGCCACGGACACAAAATAAGTTATATTAGACGTATTTTGCTCACTTTTATAACATTAGTGGTAGTTTATATCATTTGTCAAATATCAAATACAGAATTTGCACAAAACCTAATAAAAGATTTTTGTGTAAGTTGTTCAGATATATAAATAAGCATACTATCAGGCTCTTCATTAATAAATGATGCATACTATTGTTTCCATTTTGAATAAGAAGCAAAGTGTTATTCATTCTTTTGTGCCCAAAAACACCTTACAAAAAAAATAAAGCATATTTAATTTCCCCAACAGCTGTACAGGGAACTCATAATAAGTCAAAATTAGAGGCCAAGTTTTCTGTTTGTTTAAACTCATGAATAGATTACTTAAAAAAAATCTACTCTAGAAGGATGTTATATTTTAAAAAAGGAAGACCTAGTGTGTTTAACTTGCCATCACCAGATACATTTGGCTTCTAAGAAATAGCAGAAGACATCCACACACAAAAATAATAATAATGCATAATTTCTAACAAAGAAAATGTAGGATCCAGATCAGAGATGGAACTACATTTCTTTTAGCTAAAAGGTTCCAAATGGGCTCAAGCACCACCACCTCATGGTAATTACTGTATTACAAGAGTTCCTAAGAACATTCTTAACCTGGGGTCACTGAACTTTTGTTTTCGAATTGTATTTCAATATAATTGGTTTCTTTTGTAATTTAATTTTATGCATTTAGAAACATTATACAGAGAAGGGGTCCACAGAATTGACCAGACTGGCAGGAATTGAAACGTGTTAAGAACTCCTAATCTAAAGCTTTTTAGAGTGTGAGTGAGCGCGTGTGTATTTTTTTTAAACAATGCTGCTATCCCATTCCCCAACGTCGGGTCATTACAAACAAAAAGCCGGCGCCCCAGGTCTTAATCAAAACTTCCCTCAAAGCCGCCAGCCACAGCAGTCATCCAATAGGGAAGCCCCCCCCCCCCCAAAAAAAAACCCCAACAACAGACCACGGGGAGTGGCAATTAGGAAGCAACTTCCTAAGAGAAGGTAGGAAACCACCAATCCCCGCCCCGTCCCACATTTACACACCCAGTCATCCTTCAGTCACCCAGAAGGATGCAGTCCGGGCCCTACTCGCCCCTCCGGGCTGGGAGGACGGGCTAGCAGCCGCCGCCACCACCACCCCTTTAGGGGAGCAGAGGAGCCGGTAGTTGGGCCGGGGATCCGTTACCCAAGCCCCCATTCCGGGAACCCCGGGTTCTCCTCTCCCTTCCTCCCTCCCAGCGGGCACTCGCCCCCTCCTCTCCTCTCCTCTCTCACCTCCCTCCTCTCCCGCCCCGCCCGCCCCGCTCTGTCCCATCCGGTTACCCCCCGCGCGGCGGCGATTCCCCTCCCTCCTCCCCCCCACATTACCCCCGGTACCCCGGTCCCCCGCTCACCAGCCCGGGTGGTGTCCGTCAGGTCGTGGTTGGCCGCTCCCCGGGGAAACTCCCTCAATTTCCGGCCGCTCAGGCTCAGCGTTCCCGTTACTGCCGCCTCTTCTAAGGCTCGGTCGAGGGATCGGCTCCACGAGGCCGGACCCGGGCCTGTCCCGGGACTTGGGCCGCAGTTTACCCCGCAGGAACTGCTGCTTGACGCTGCTAGCCCGGAGTTCCCGGCAGCAGCAGTAACAGCCACTATCCCCGCGGCCGCCATTTCCCAGCCGACTCCTCTCCGGCCGCAGAAAGGGCGCATGCGTCGAGAGGCTCAGGGTTGGGGGGAGCGGTAGAAGGCTTGTGCCCCCGCACCGCTAGGCGGGCGCCTGCGTCTGCGCGCGAGCAGGGAAGTGGAGAGGTGGGGGAGGTTTGCGTTCTTGAGTTTCCCTCTTCATCCTGCAACTGTAGCCCTGGTTTGTTTATGTTTTTCTGAGCAAAGCGTTGGGTCTGGCTCTCTGGATTGGACTTCACAGCCGAGGTCAAAACGTGACCAAGCGAGTATTTCGGGAACGATTAAACCTCACCACAAACCCACGAATAAATAAATACAAAAAGTTAGTAGTTAAGCAACTCCGAAGTTTGCTCCAGCTGTGGTAAGGCATGCACCTTGTATTGGAACGAATTCCGTGGATGCCACTTAAGTTGTTATCAGAACAGACCGGGATATCTAATCAAGTCTTTACCTGGTACAATGCTTAACTAATTGCTACAGCCCTTCATTCTTTATCTGGATTTGCAGTGATTGTCAGAGGGACCCGAGGGCTTTAGGCAGCAACAAATCTGGGATCTCGGTACTATCGTAATATAAATATCTGAAATGCAGGATGTATTTTCATTGTTACAAATTGAACAGAACCCACAGCTACTTTAGGGAATGAAAAGCACCTCTTCCTTACACAAATAACGGGACTCTTTTCTTGACAAATATGTTTCCTGGCGTCCCTAACTGCCTGGAGGAATGAAGCTTTTGAAAGTGATTTCTTCGGAATCAGTTTCCGAAGGTAGGCGGGGAACCTCAGCAATGACCACGGCTTAGTGAAGGAGAAAGCGCGGAGGGACGGTAAATCAAAGTGACTTTGCGTATTTATTATCTGTTGCTTGAGGCAAATCCGAAGCGAGAAGTTGGCTGCTTCACGCCCTTTTCCGTGGGAGGTGCAGGAGGCTTCATATTTAAAAAAAAAAAAAAAATTCTGCTTTCCCATCCAATAGAAATTACTATTACTTGGAAAATAGTCATTCTGGCACAGTTCTTTACCCATCGGATCGCTCTAGTATCTAAATATTACTAATTTCTCTAGTGCTACCATAAATGCACACTCATTTGTCCACTAAGTGGGATTTTTTGGTTTTACTCAATGGGATGGCGCTGTGACATCCAGATAAATCTGCTGATGTCTCATCCTCCTCCAAATTCCCTAAATCTCTACCTTGGATTGTAAACTATTCTGTGTTCGTCACCCCTCTACTACTGCGCCCGCATAGTTCCTCACACGTACGGAGTGGGTGGTTTATACTTGTTGAATTTATTGTTATTCAAATCCAAATAAGTCTAGATTTTGGACTTGGAGCTCTTTATAATTGAGCATGGGAGAAAAAGAGTTTGGGCACTATTAGAATGCAGCTAGCAACATCAGGGCGAATTGGGCCAAAAATGAAATCATTCAAGAGAAATTACCACTTTTCTTTCTTCCAAATAGCTATTTTACAGTATGTTTTTGTCAAGTTAGCGCCACCTACTGCTAAATGGAGTAAAATCTCAACTTCAAGATTGATTTAAGGAAAACCAGTGTGTGCAGCCTATTGGAAAACCGGTGTGATGGACCCCAGTCTCTTCACACATGGAAGTGTTCTCAGAGCTGGGCCTTGAAGTTGACCTTTTATGGAATTATTTTGGCGGGAGGGAAAAGGAAGAGAACAGTATAAAACATGTAGTTAGAAATTACTCCGTTAAGTATGGGGGTAATTAAACCTCCCAAGAGGCTGATCTGAATGGTACATGGTGTTCTCCGGTAAATTTAAGTTCATCTTGACTCCTCCAGGAGACTGAGGGAAAAAAAATAAATGAACAGGTGATGTAAAACTTTAGATGAGTGTAGGGCAAGGTCAATTCTGTTTTTGCCTTTATATCACCATTGCATAGCACAGTTGTGTGAGATGTGGTGAAGACCCCTCATAAAACTTTTAGGCTAGGGGACCCTCATAGAATTAAAGGTGGGGTTTTCAAGCCAGTTTTTTTTTTCAAAAAAAACAACAAAAAACAAGCTACAGACCTTGAATTGTTCCAAGAACCAGAATACAGGATGCAAACACATCTGCATGATTACCTATGTTAAGAGACTGACAAGGATGGGAGTTGTACAAGGATTTTTAGGACACTAAATCTACAGCATCATCCTATCTGCTTGGTTCTTTGCCCAGTTATGCCGCAGGGGCAAGCTGACCACAAAGTTACAGGAACAAGGACAGGCTTTGATCATGTCTGTTCATTAATCAAAAGAGAGCCTCCAGAAATGTAAGAGTTATATGGACTGCTAAATTTGCTGCATCTGCTTACTATATATGTTGTTACTATCTTTGGGTTAGATTTATCTCGTTTTAGATTGTGCCCTCAAAGCTCATGAGAATGAGCTGAGAGGAAGGGGGCTAGGGAGGGGGGATTGTGAGTAGGTAAAGGGGCTGGGGCTATAAAAGTATGTATCTTCTTTATGCCTGGCTTGGTCTTGATACTGAGAATGTATTGAATGCACTCAGTGCGAATCATCCTTTTTCTCATGAGAAATCGTAATAAATTCCTTTCTGCTTTCTACCTTGAGAAGCCTCTGAGTTTAATTTGGGTAAGGGTTTTTGTTACAGTCTTCGGCAAATATTAGATCCTTAATAAATGAGCTGGACTGCAAATCGCCTTAGTGACTACCCTAAAAGAGATGGTGGTCATCTTCTGGGAAGGGGTAGGGTAGGCAGCAGTTGGGGAATTAGTGAAAGAATAAAAGGTCTGATTCCCCCTTCCCAAGTGCGCTAAAGAGTTAAAGAAAGACAATGAAAAGTTTATGAGCAACTCCATGAGTCACATTGAAAATAGTCATAATTTGTAATGGTTCAGTTCTACAATAGTCTACATCTTTCCCCAATGCTGTTCTGTTGCCTGGAAGCTGGGGGGGGGGAGGAGTGGGGAAGAAGACAATGTAGGGTTGGAATTGGTGCTGTAGATTTTTCAGTTTGTTCTTAGATACATAGCAGCACTTAAGCCATCCAAGTAAGCAGTAAGGGTTCCACTAGAATAGGAACCATTATGGCCACCTTTGTGGTTTAACCAAAAGTTAAAAAATTAAGATCACAATCCTAATTGATCCTATTCTCTTTATTACAATTCCTAATAACCAGTCCTTATATTTACACTTTATAAGAGAGTATGATATGTGA
Organism: Pseudocheirus occidentalis; assembly: GCA_028646575.1. Classification (NCBI taxonomy): domain Eukaryota; kingdom Metazoa; phylum Chordata; class Mammalia; order Diprotodontia; family Pseudocheiridae; genus Pseudocheirus; species Pseudocheirus occidentalis. The sequence continues at coordinate 2,693 of JAQQSW010020575.1, read as the reverse complement.
AAGTCATTTTCTTCTAAGCTTATTATACCACATTCTACTCAAATACTCTTAATGCATCATTACCTCAGCACTGGGACTTTCCCTTCCTAAGAGGAATTACAGCTGCCAAGGGGCTGATTCAACCAAGGGCTATTTTGCTGTAGCAACACTTTTATTCTTTTTTTAGATTAAAAATAAGTTAACAAAGTGTTTATGCCACTGGCATTGCGGATTTAAGTATCTTATGGTATTTCAAATTTCAAGTTTTATTGTTAATGTTTAAATCTTGATGAACTGTTTTATAGACTTGAGGAAATAAGGGAAAAGGGGATGTCTAGAGTGCCCTAAAAGGGAACTTCCCTTGACGGGAGATTAAACCAAAGATTTGACTTTTCACAACAGAAAATAGTATCTGCTACTTAATGGACAGCTATACAAATTTGGGTTAAGACAAAAGGGAAATAAGTATAAAAACAATTTTCTGCCCTTGACGAATCCCATTCTAGAATTATTAAACTGACACCTTTCTGGCCTTAGACATTCTAATTTCCTCAAAAAGAAAATTTAATTTTTCCTCAGAAAATTACTAATAAAAACTATTGGACTTCAACAAAAATTAGAGCTGCTAGGGAAAATATCACTTGAATATTCATGTAATTTTCAGAGATTTTTTTGGTTTTTTTTTCTAGTTTTCACTGATTCTCTGCTTTACTCAAATGAAATCTAAGCTATCAGTATAAAATAATCTTTTGAGGTTCTTTCCAGTTCTAAAATACAATTCCACGATGGATTCTAGGGGAGGTGGGGAAGACTAGAGGCAGGAAGTTCAGTTAGATTGTTCCTATAATTATTGTAATAGGTAAGACATGCGGTAAATAAAAAAATCTTGATTAAGAGTGGCCCTAAGAACTGAGAGATGATGCATTCACTTCAGCTTCCAGGCCACATGTGACCCTCTACATCCTCAAGTGCAGCCCTCTGACTGAATCCAAATTTCACAGAACAATAGGAGAAAGCTGATTGGGGGAGGGGGTATACAGGGGGATCGCTGTTTTGGGGTGGTGGGTAGGGGAAAGACAGGGAGAAAATTTGTAAATCAAAATCTCATGGAAATGAATGATGTAAACTAAAAATAAGTTAAAAAAAAGCAGAAAAATGGAGACAAAGTTTAGAGTAGATAATTGGAAAATATTGTGATTATGTGTCAATGGCTTCAAATATAGCTAAAAAGTTAAGGATAAGAATTAATAAAGTAGGGATAAGCAGCAATAAAAAGGATATTTAATTTGGTAAGATCATTGGCAATTTTCCTGAGGTAATTTCAAAGACTGGCGGGAACAGAAGACAGATTTCTAGGATTAGAGATTTGTTGAGTAGTATCTGACTCTTTGTGACAAAGAAACTGTAGTAGTTTGCAATTTTCTTTTCCAGTGGATTAAGGCAAACAGAGATTAAGTAAATTGCCCGGGATCACACAGGTAGCAACTATCTGAGGCAGGATTTGAACTCAAGTCTTCTAGACTCCAGGCCCAGCACTTCATCCACTGAGCCACCTAGCTGCCTCCCAAGATTACAGGCAGAATTAATATGATCAAGGCAACATACACTTTCAAGAATTTAGCAGTGAATGGTAAATAGGATGAAACCATGAAGATCAAAATGAATCTAGGAAGGGAAAAGGGAAAGGATGGAGGGGGGGGGCAGGAATCTGGGTAATGCTAAAACAAAAGTTAGTCATTAAAATGTATTTTTTAAAAGGTGCAAAGAAAAGATAATGAAAGTTACCTACCTCTCTTCTTTCAGAAGAGGCAGGTAATTAAGGCAGAATGTTTTTCATGCATTATTAACTATAGTCCCTGTATTTGTGCTCTTGCATTAGCTTCAAGGGAGGGTTCAATTTTTTTTCAAGAGACTGCATGAAAAAAAGATAGCAGGAGAGAATTAAAAAAAAATTTAGACTCAAGGATCAGAACACAAACGCAGAATAGAGAAAAGAAACTAAGATGTATCATAAATACTGAAACAAATACAAAGAAAAAGCATGCCATGTGCATAACAGGATTCAAAATATGTAATAAATTTTCATTTCAAGAAAGCCTATATGATAAACAATATTGGTGTTGAGAATTGTCCATCTTTGCTTCCTTGTACTTTTCTTTTGTTCTCTGCTGTACACTACTTTATTTTTTTCCCCTCCCCTCACCCCTTCCAGGCTACAATAGTTTAGATGTTTTTCTATACTATAGATATATACATACATATGTACAAATGTAGACATATACTTCCCCAAACTGATGTTTTTGTTTGTGCATATCTTGTTTCCTATCCCTCCTACTTCCCCTACTTTACTTCTAAACACTACCATGCCCTCCTATTACTTGCCTACTCCTTTCCAAGGATCCCTCCCCTATCCTCCCATTCCCGTAAATCTAAAGATCCTTCTATATCCCCCCTTTTATTATTTTCTCTCACTCCCCTCTAAAGATCCCTCCCTATACCCTACTTTTTAAAATTTCTTCTGAATTTAGACTTTTATACTCTTCTAAACATATATGTATTGTTCTCTCTTAAACCCATTCCCAATGAAAGTAAGTTATCAGAACTATCAGCCTTCCTCCCTCATCGAATTCCTCTATATCGATTCTTTCTTGGGTACCTCATTTGTATAATACAATTACTCTTTTTAGTTGTTCCTAAATGGTTATACTTTTTTT
>JAQQSW010020574.1:0-10824 GCA_028646575.1 Pseudocheirus occidentalis | reverse complement strand
GTGGTGTGAGAGCGCCATGGAATAGCTTGGCACAGACATGCTCTGTGAGAGCGCCATAGAATGCCCTAGCACACAGACTTGCTCTGTGAGAGCACTTTGAAATGGCCTAGCATCCCACGTGGCGAATTTGAAGAACTTTCAATAAACTTCACTTTTTCTTTGGCTGAGAAGACTTGAGTGGAATTCTTTCCACAGGGTCCGGCATGTTGGTATTTTGGGGTCTCAGGCAGCCCTAACCCTCTTTGGGCACCCTCTTCATTTTTAACCCCCTTTGGGCTCCTCTTCAAGTATTCTGTTGGCAATATCTGTCATTCATTCAGTAAACATTTATTGAATACTTCTATGATCTGAGGACTATACTAGTCATTGAGGGTAGATTGAAAATTTAGATGACATGGTTCTTTCCTTCAAGGAGCTTATAGACTAGGGAAAGTATATACAAATTTAACACACATTGTTTTTGTTTTGGGTTGTTAGTCATTTCAGTAGTGTTTGATTCTTTCTGACCTCTCTTGGGGTTTTCTTGGTGAAAATTCTGGAGTGGTTTTATCATTTCTCTCTCCAGCTCATTTTACAGATGAGGAACTGAGGCAAACAGAGATAAATGATTTGCCCAGGGTCACACAGCTTTCAAGTGTCTGAGGCTGAATTTGAATTCAGGAAGATAAGTCTTTCTGATTTCAGACCTGGCACTGTATCTGCCGTTCCACCTAACTGACACTATCACACATTAAGGGTTTCTAAACAAAATGCCACTGTGTGAAGCCCAAGTGGGAGAAGGCCATTGTTGAGTGGGGGGAGCTGGGAAGACTTTATGAAGGAGGTGGTATTTGTCTTGGGCTTGTAGGGTAGACAGGAAGTTATTAGTTGAAGAACAGGAGGGAGAACAGTCTGAAATTAGGGAAAAGACTGAGCAAATGACTGAATTAGGAGAATGGAGATCATGTGGAAGGTGGGGAGGGGGTAGGCAAGGAATAGTTCAGTTTGGCTAAAGCAGAGAATGAGTGATAAGAAGTAAGTATGAAAGAAAACTGGGAAGCTAGGATTTTATCATATTGAGAAGGATCTTAGATGCCAGACTCCTTCAAAGAGGAGATTAAGCTTTATTTGTTTAACCAGAGCCCTAAAATCCATGGACATGGGAGTCTCTCCTCATTGTGAAGATCCTACCTATTCTTCTTAGTCTTTGTTGGATCAACATCTATATCACACATCTTAACTGTGGGTGGACCCTCAGGTTCTGCATTGAGCCCTCTTCTCTTCAAGATTCCATCAGCTCTTACAAGTTTAATTGTCATCTATATTGATTCCAAGATCTGAATATTTAGCCCTAGTCTTTTTCTAGCATGCATCACCAGCTAACTACCTATTGGACAACTTCAGTCAGATGTCCCATAAGAACCTCAGTATCGACACACCCAAAAGAGAAAGCCTTTTCTTTTCTTTAAACCAACCCCTCCTGTGGACATCATCACCATCCTTCCAGTCACCCAGGTTTAAAGCCTCAGTGTCATCCTCTAATCCCTTACCTTGTATATCTGATCAGTTGCCAAGTCTTGTTAATTCTCCTTCCATCATATCTGTCACATTTGTCCCCTTCTCTCTACTTACATTGCGACCACTCTAGTTCCACCCTTTATTACCTCTTGACTAAACTATTACAATGAGCTCCTAATTGATCTTCCTGCCTCAATTATCTTCTCTTTCTAATCCATCCTTCACATAAATGCCAAAATGATTTTAGTAAATCCCAGATCTTCCCCTCCTCATTAAACTTCAATTTAACTTTAGGATCAAAAACAAGCTCCTCTATTTGGAATTTGAAACCCCTCACAAACTTGCTCTAACCTGCTTTTCCAACTTTTTTGTATATTATTCCCCTTTGTCACCTCTATAGACAAGTCTAATTGGCTTTCTTGCTAGTCATCACACATTTCCCATTCTATTTCCCATTTCTTTGACATGGCAAAGGCCTGGAGTGCACCATCTCCTTACTTTTGTCTCCTAGAATTCCTAGTATCATTCACACCTCTTCTACAGAGGCTTTCCTTATTTCCCCTTAGGTACAGAGAGTATCTTCTACTCCCAAATTACTTTTCATTCATTTTGCATGCATTTTATTTTCAAAAATCATATATTTATTTCATTAAATATCTCACAATTGCATACAAAAATTTGCAATATTCATTTTAAAAAAATTGAGTTCCAACTTTTCTCCTTCCCCCACCTTCCCTACCCCACATAGCCTTGAGAAAGCAAGTGATATATTGATTATCTATATGAAGTGATACATACCATATTGTCATGCTATTTTGCTGTTATTTTGTTTAATTTTGCTTGCATTTTACATGGAATTATGTACATGCATAGTTTTCTTTGATATACTATAAGCTTCTTGAGGACAGGGACAGTTTCATGTTTTATCTTTATATAAACATTTCCTAAAACAGTACCTGAAACATAGTAGACCCTTCATAAATGCTTGTTGAATGATCAATTGGTTGATTTGATCCAGGATTTTATCAGTGTGCATTTCCCTCTACCAGTGCAGATAACAAGCCCCCATATATCTTGTTACCCTGTGTGATTCCTTTTTTCTTTTTCTTTTTAAGAATGGATTTCCCCATCTAGCCTAAGCTGGAAGTTCAGACAAGGGATACTCACAGGTCAAATCTCACCCCTGTGGGTTATGTTCAATTTATAACTATGAAAATGCATCCTGCATATCAGATATTTACATTACAATTTGTAACAGTAGCAAAATTACAGTTATGAAGTATCAATGAAAATAATTTTGTGGTTGGGGGGGTCACCACATGAGGAACTGTATTAAAAGATCACGGCATTAGGAAGGTCGAGAACCACTGGTATAGGAGCTTTGACATGCTCCATTTCCAATCTGGACCACTTTACCTCTCCTTAGGCAATCTGTTATTCCCACCCACTCCCCACTCCCCACACTCATACTTAGGGGCTCATAATATTGATGACAGACAATGCAGATATCTGATTGGTTTAGCCCACCACAACTCTGAGCTCTGAAGCTGAAGAGACACAGTCAAGCTCAGCTTTTTTCAGTAGCTGGGATCATAGACATGCATGACCATGCCCAGTTCACCTGCTGTGATTCCTGTCCGTGATTTCCATAACTCCTCCACAGAATATGCTCAGAAAGCCAGAGGCCTGCCTCTGGTTCTTTTGGATTAAACATTCTAGCAAATGAATAATTTCTAGATAATTGGTGAAGAAAAAGATTATAAGCCATCATGGTCCTAGTGATTTTTAAAATGTTTTATTTTCTTTTTGATTTATGGAATAAAAGAAGCATCTCCATAACATAGTATAATATAAAATATATCTGCACGTGAAAGTAAAAATCTGTTAGGTATTACTTGCAATTTCTTGTAAATACATAATAAGGTTATTATATAAATTTCTTTTCTTTTTCCCTCTTCCCTCCATTCTAGAGATGGCTACCATTAGACACAAATATGTGTGTGAGTATATAATTATACTCACACAATGTATGTATGTGAATATACATATATGCACATACATATGTGTGTGTATATGTATGTTTTCTATATATACATATACATATACATATACATATACATATAAATCATTCTATACATACTTCTATTTAGCAGTCCTCCTAACCTGCTATTGATTTTAACAATTATAAATATGAGAAACATTTAGTGAAAACTAGGGGGAAAAATCTCTGGAGACTAATCTGCTTAGTACCCTTATAGAATCAGCATGTTATAATATTTGAGGTCAGAAGACTTATGTTTTAGTCTTGGTACTGCCACAAAGTATCTGAGACTTAATTTTCTCATCTGTAATATAGGGGAAATAATATTTGCACTCCTGACCTTATAGGGTTGTTATTTGTGAAGAATTTTGTAAATTCTAACAAGATGTGTAAATATGAGATATCATTACCATTTATGACTAAAAAGTTACTACAGGAGAATTTATCTGCTAGGAGAACGTCTTTGCATAAATACTTAAATTAGCCTCTAGGCAACCAACAGATGAACCAAGGGTCAACTATGGATTTCCTGACCCCAGGTGTAAACAGCAACTAAGATTTTTACCTTCTCTTCACCTTTGATGTTTGTATGAATTCGTTAGCACACATAAACTAGTAGTCCAATAGGGTCTAATCGTCTACTTACCAGAATTTTTGTGTAATTGATTGCCAAAGGTATCACAGTAACAGATATATATATATATCAAATAGTACTTTTCATTGAAGCTGGGATGTAATTAATCACATACACCTATCTTTCAATATATGAACACCTACTTCACAAAGTATTGCTTTAATGGAGAATGATTTGTTGCTATTTTTTCTTTTTTTCCCCATTTTATTTTGTTTGTACTATTATAGACAAGTTTCTCCCTATACCAGGCAACAGACACGTGTATAAACAGAAGAATACAAATCCAGGTGTAGGGAGAAGTCTCTGCTACCTGCTAAATAGTATACTTGATATTGCATGACTGATAAGGTCTTTCCATCGCAACTTATGATTTCTCTGATTTTTAATTTGATAACATTGTGACACATTCACAAGGGGTCCTCTGCTGTGGGCACCATGATGTCTTCACAAGACTTCAAGCTCTCCTTCAGTCTCAGTGGAGACTATTTCTTTTCTATTGTCACTTTAATACATACTAGCCATCTTTTTCTTTTCATTTCAATTCAATTAGACTGATTGAGAATTTATTTAAGTGCATGTTATTTAGAAATATTTAGATGAAAACAAGGTTCAGGAATATTACAGCTTTTTTCCACGTTAAAATAAATGAATGCAGGGATTTTATTATGCAGAATTTTAACTTATGGATAGGATTTTGTGGAAAGGATTTGTAAATATATAGAAGGATGGATGTAATTAAATTCATGTACTGTGAACACATCTGGCTTTTTGATCACGTGGTCCACTGTTGAAAAGCTTGGATGTCCCTGGATTAAACATTATGTCTCTCAGATTACCAGGTGACTGTTTAGTCCATTGGAGTGATAATATCTAGTCTTTAAAATGTTCCTGAGAATAATTTGCATGCAGAAAAATCTGACTTAATATGAATTTTATTTTATTTTATTTCCCCAGAGGGAAAATTGGAGCAAAAAGGGGATGGGACAAAATACTTTTCATGGATATGGGCTCATCCACTGATATTGTCTTTCCTACAGAGTAAAGTAGATGAGGCACCCAGTAGCCTTTGTGCTAAGAAAGGTTAAAGAATAACAATAACATTAAAATATTAGAGATAAAATAACTGGCAGCATTTCCATTATCCACTGCATTCAAAATGTGTCCTGAGAACTCCAGTCCTGGTGTGCATTCCCTTCTTGCTCATTATTCAATTCACAGAAGGTTTCCAGGTAAATAGAAAATCTTCACATTTTTACTAATAGAATATACATAACACTTTTATCAGTAAGATTAATAATGTCATTTCAGATTTCCACAGAAGCAACTCTGGAAACTTTTCCAATTTCCTCTGTCATATTTTTTCCTTGTGAGCTTTTTAAAAAGTGGGTTCCCACTAGGGAAGTTGGCAGCTAATGGATTCTTCTAGATAAGTTTTGGAGATAAAACAAAGTTCAGCTCTTCAGCCAAAACAAACCTGCTGAAAACAGCTGAAGAAGTCATAGGCAGAGAATGGAGGTGTGAGTCTTCTCGAGGAATTCAAGAAATAGGCCTATCATGAGACTACACAAGTCTTAGAATGGCATTTTGGCAGCAAATAACACTCCATTGCATGAAATAATATCCTTTATTTCTCTAAATGCTAGTCCCCCCTGGGATCAAGCCTAAGGTCTCTACTATTATCTCTCTATGAGCAAGCATGTGTTTGTGTTTTTTCTAGGGCATAATAATGATTTTATGTATTATTCATTATACCTTAAGGGATCTCAGACTAGTAACATAGGCTATCATTAACTCTTTCCATGTCAGGATTGTCTCCAATAAAGTCTATAATCACCTATGTTACAGATGAATCAGGTGAGATATAAAAGATGATTATTATTAAGCTGAAAATTATGATACTCATCAATGAGACACATAAGCACCCATTTATTTTATCAACTTCATTTTCAAAGCCTTCCCTTCAAATGGGCAATGACTTTCTCAGAAGAGTGATTTGCTTTCATTTGATGGGGTTTGAGGGAGAAAGAAACAAAGTTTCCAACCCTTCTGCTTGCAAAGATAGGCCCCTCTCCTGTAAATCAATATGCTGCTGTCTGGTTTGCTCTGCTGAAAGAAAGATGGAAACAACCCAGTGCCAATGGTCCTGAATCCTTGACCCATTCATCTTACAGAGGTGCTAACTAACTACACAGGCCTTTTTTTCTTTTTTAACTCTTTACCATTCCTTTTCTTGCCACCTATAATAAGGGTGCTTACATGATAATCATTTTAAGAAAATTCAACCAAAGCAGCAGCTTTAAATCTCTTCAGTAATTAAGTCCAGCATTGTTCTGGGGACCACATTAACAAAGGGCTAGAGTTGCCTTTATTCTCCAAAGCAGATAGAACTGTCTCATTTACACAGCTGACATTTCTTTTTTCACTCCACCCTGGCTGCTTCCATTAGCCAGCACAGAATATTAGAAGGATGCTTTGGCACAAACTCAGTTATTGCATATGATCTTTCAGTTGCCTGGAGAAGCTGCCAATTTTCACTCCAATATAAGCAGGATTCCAACCACTTTTCTAAATCCATGTCCATGTGTAAAATAACAAAGGTCCCAAGGATGCATCAGCAGAGTGTTCTGGTCAAGAATAATAGGCATGGTGGGAGAGGGGGAGGAACCACATTTCATTAGAGCATGCAACCAGGGACATTTATTTTTAAGTCGAATATTTTTTGGATGTTCCGTCAAACTATCACTGAACTAAACTCAATTTTAAAAATAAACTAAACTTTACATTAACATACAAACTTAAAAATGAGAGGCAGCATGCAAATTTTTTGGAGACATTAGGCTGGGCTTGGCATACCTGGTATATTCTACAAACACACACACACACATACACACACACATGCACACATGTACCTATGTACACACACATGCACGCCTATGTATAACCACATTCATTAAGGCCAGTGACTGATATTTCAGTTGGCAAGGAACAGGACCTATGGCAGACTGTAGAGAACAGAATGGAAACTCCATGAATGAAGTCCATGTTTAAATAGGCAAAGAGGTGCCAATAGACTGAGGTTCTACGGCAACCTTAGCACACTGGAGGAAATCTGGTGACATGGCAAAATCTGAACAAGTATCAAAGATGTGCAGCTACTCTTTGTATCAGTAGCTTTAAAGCATCAATGAATTCTATCAAACTCAACAAACATCTATTAGGTATTTAACTCCCTCGAAAATACTGGTTATTTTCTAAGTGCTGGGAATATGAGGATGAAAAATGACCAAGTGAGAGACAGTTAAACCTGGGAAAGGAGATGGAAATTTGCACAATTCACTGTAATATAAGTGGGAAAAAAAGAAATGTATAAAGGGAGAAAAAAAGAGAATGGAATGAGATTCAAGGAGGGAGACATTATACCTAGCTGCAAAGAAACATCCATTTCAAAGTAACTTTTTAAAAATTGATCTATTCATTTTAGTTTTTCACATTCACTTTTATAAGATTTTGAGTTCCAAAATTTCCCCTTTCTTTCCTTCTCCCCTCCCCAACATGCCATGCAATCTGATTATTGGCTATATATGTACAATCATATTAAACATATTTCCACATTAGTCATGCACAGTAACTTTTTATAAAGAAAAATATTCTTTAAATAGCCTTCTGGCAGATTTTTTTTTGTTTGTTTCTTTATCTAGTGTGTTGTTTTCATTATAACCTATGGTCCATTTCTGAAGCTGCAAGGTTATACACTTGAAACTCTACTGCTATAGGAAATTCTTGGTAAAGAAACTCACTCTGTTAGCATGGATTGGCTTGCATGTTCTGGTACTTATAAAGTTCCAGGATGTTAGGTGTTGCCTGGGGCACTGAGGTTAAGTGACTTGTCCAGAGGTCAGAAAATCATTAAATATTTGAACCAGGACTTGTTTTCCAAGGTTAGCTCTCTATCCACTCTGATAGACACACACACACACACACACACACACACACACACACACACACACACACACACATGGCAGAAGTAGTTATGTATTGAAAGAACTGAAAATTCTTAAGCTTAGAGGGACTCTTTAAAAAAATCCCCATTCATATCCCCAGTGGGACTAACAGTTCATTGCTGCTCTACTGAAGGGTTAAATGAACATGTGCTTCCATATACTTACCCTAAGGAAAGTGCATGATCAACCTAAATATCCATTATTTAGCTTATGATATAATTTCACTACATAACCCTTTTCAAATTAACTTAAACATTAATGAATTACAGAGATTTAGAGAGTAATTGTGGCATTTGAGTTGGACAAATACCCCTCTGCCTCTACCTTTTAGAATGATTAACCCAGAGCTGTAATGCCCAATTTTGGAGAATGTTCTGGTAGGAACATCTAGCTTCTGGCACATTCTACAGGAAATTTTGTTGGTGGATTAGAACAGCCTTCTAGTAATCACCTTAATTTGTTTTTCTCTTACTATATTAATGGCTATTTGAAACAGGGGCTATGCTAGCGCACTATAAAATAAGTCTTTCTACTCTTCCAGAGGAAAAAGAACTGGCATTACCTTTATGTATGGAGCTTAACCCAAATGAATGTTATTATTTTGACCTTCTTGTGCATCCTTTGTTTTACCAGACCATGGAGGAACCTGGAAAGCTTTTGGATTTTCTACATTAAAAACAAAACAAAAACTTTCTATTTCTCTTCAAAAAGATCCAAATACATCAAGCTTTGGTGCTCAGGAAATTGTCAGTGGTACAAAGAATGCCTCCTACAGGACATTAGAAAGTTGTTAGGCTAATGAGAATAGAAGATGCTTTTTAAATAATACACAGAAGAATGAAACTACTTCTGCTAAAATAAAAAAGACCTGAGAACCCACCATCCAACCTTTTTTCTTTTTGTTTTGTTTTGCAAATGACAAAGCTAAATTGCAGAGTTGAACTGATTTATCTGAGGACTCACAGAAAGCTAGTTGGAGAACCTGTACTAGAATCCAGGTTTCCTGACTCCAGCTCACATTGCTTTCCTTTCACTACACTGTCTTTAATTCATAGAACTTTAGGTCTAAAAGGAGTGTTTGAGATCATGCATGCACGGAAGGAGGCACTCGCATAGTAAAGAATTTATAAAAAGTGAAACAAAATTGAAATATTTTCAAAATGACAATCCATGGATCAGAGATCAGAGTTGGAAGGAACCTTATAAAGCATTTAATCCAACCGCTTGTCTTTTATAATTGAGGAAACTAAGTCACAGAAAGGTTGAGTGAATTGTCCAAGGCCATGGAGATATCCAGTATCAGAGGCAAGATTTTACTGCATTCTCTGACTCCAGAGTGTGGGCTCTTTCTACTGCATAATGCTGCCACCCAAAATTTTGTTAGGTGAATTTTTTATGCTAGAATTAATTAATGGGCCCCAAATTAGCATCCACTTCTCCAGGGAATATTAAATTGTTGATAACTATTTGTTACATAGCACTTTCTAATTTGCAAAACACTATGTTATTTCACTTGATCTTAAAAATGGCCTTCTGAAATAGATTGCTCAAGTATTAATTATGAAGAAACTGAGTCACAGCAAAATACTCCAAAGTACAGAGTTAGTAATTGGCAGACCAAGATTCAGCTTCAGGTCTTCTAACTCTACATTTATGCTCTTTGTAGCACACCTATGGCTGATTGTCTCCACTCTGGAGACAAGCCATAGATAGTATGAGTTCTTTCCCCTTAATTCTGAGTTTGAACTGTCTAACTCTATGACATGTAATGGCTTTGCAGGGGTTAAGAAAAAAAGACCTCCATTTAAGCTGATGCCTTCCCGCTTTTTTTTTTCCCTTAAAGAAAATATAGTTATGAAAGCAAAGAACAAGGCCTACTCTTTACAAGTTTATTACAGTTCCCAGCCTGGTGCTCAGTTACTGTTAAATAATAATAATTAATGAAACTACACACATCTAGTTTCATTGCCTATTCCTCTTAAAACAATGCATTCTTTTCCACTAAACAATTAGGCTGTTCTTCCATGTACTCCCTTTTATTTGTCCAGACTATTCAGTCAATGGGGTATGCAATTCATTTCAGGTCTAGTCTCACTGCTGTGGCACTGAAGAAGGCATCACCTTTTTGAGTGTGTTACAAAGGTCTTTGGAAGCCACTGAAAATCATTTCACATCCTTTTTGTTTTCACAACAAGATTGTTGCAAAACACAGCAATATTTTTCTGAAAAATTTGTAAAGAATTATTTCTAGATTTTAGTAATTAATGATCTTCATTCTCATCTATTCCTAGGTTTCCCTAGAAACAGAGACTAATGCATATGATCAGGCTTATGCATAAACAGAGAGCACTTCAGCAAGTGCATCCATGATTCTGATGTGTGACCGTCAGCACTTTGGGTCCCCTTGGGGGAACAGTGCATGCAGCTGTCACATGAAGAGTAGTTAGGGGTCTGTTGCTTATTTTCCCTTCTCTCTCCTGTTCCCAGAAGGAAGTGACTCCTTATGTATTTTAGAAACCCAATGTGTGTAGCCTCCTGTGGAGTTACTACATTCCTGTGGACGGCTTGAAAAAATTCTTCCACCTCATTTTAAACCCTCAGAAAAATGTTCTCCAAGATTTACAAGGTTTTGTTCTGTGAGCTATAGGTTG
>JAQQSW010020573.1:0-10824 GCA_028646575.1 Pseudocheirus occidentalis | reverse complement strand
TCCTTCCTTCCTCCCTCCCTCCGTTCCTTCCTTTCATCTCTCCCCTCTTCCCCCTCCCCCTTCCCCCCCCTCTCTCTCTTTCCATATCTCTCTCTTTCTCTCTCTTTTTCATGGGGTGGGGAAAGGAAGAAATGGCAAATCAGAAAAAGTCTTTAGGCTAGAAGCCAACCAGTAGTTTTGATCAGAAGAACTTCAACACTTTGGTCCTTTCCTAGCTTTCTCATCACTTTAAAAAAGAAAAACTAACCCACAAAAGGTAAGTAAATTAACAAGCTGAAATGGACAGCCATGTCTTCTAAAAAAAATTTTCCATTCAAGGCAACATACCGTGCCTTCAAAGAAAAGTCATGCCCCCAACGGGGAGTGAGTTTCTGGGGATTCTCTTTCTACACAATGAAGACAGTACTGAGTTGCCCTAAAGCAGTGGTTCTCAAACTTCCTAATTCTGTGACCCTTTACAGTTCCTCATGTTGTGGTTACCTCTAACCATAAAATTATTTTTGTTGCTACTTCCTAAATGTAATTTTGCTACTATTATGAATCATAATGTAAATATCTGATATGCAGGATGTATTTTCATTGTTAGAAATTGAACATAACCCACAGGTTGAGAACCATTGCTCTAAAGCAAGGGAGATTGGCATCTTAGCCTGTCTTGCTCACCAACATTGCCTGGTGGACTGAGTATGTTAAGAGCTCAGCTAAGAACAGTTTATGACTTTCTCAGTGGGACAGAAATGCATTTATGGTCTAAGTACTTCTTGAAACTAGTTGAAATAGAGAAAATAGCATAGAATAATGAGCTCTATTTTCAACCCAGATTTTGGTATTTCACGATACCAAAATTTCAAAATACAAGGCAGCAATAAAAAATAAATAAGTAAAGTGCAATACCATAAAAGTCTGGCATGAAATGGTTTTATAAAGTGATTGTTAGTTACTTCTCTTCAGATTTAAATTTTGTAATCTGCAAAATCAGGGGTTTAGTGCCAACAGTGTGGGAGTCATTCAATTCATGTTACTGTCACATTTGAAGTTCTTACTGTGTGCAAATCATTTTACTTCATGCTGGGGTGATGATAAAAACCTGGATAAACCATTCCCTTAAACAATTCCCTTACCTCATGGAGGTGCCAGACTCATAAAGAAAAAAAAACACAATTACCTACATAAAGGTGTTAGCGATATATAAACCAATGCATCATGGATAATACAAGGGGAAAATTATTACTAATGGGGGTGGGAGTGGGATATTTAGATTTCATTTACTTTCTCTCATTATCATTAATTTAAAACAATTCTACTTTTTAATAATCTTATTTTAAATTCATGTTTAATAATGCATCTGAATAATCTTTTCCAGAGAAAAAAGACTATAAACAAATGAAGATGTGATATTACAGCATCCTTATCCACACTGCAAATTTTGTAGACTTTACACCATAAGAAAACATTTTAATGCATTGTTAATGGAAGGAAATGTTTCCCAGTAATAAGGTTTGAGAGGAATCTGGTTATTGGTTCTTTAATTCAAACAAGATTTCTTAGTCTTTGGTCAAGGGTTGTGAAAAATTGAGTTTAAAGCTTTGATCCTTTTCTTAGATGTTAGGATAATTGAAAATTTCTCTTCCCTGATTTATAGTACACTTTTATCCTTTATCAAGTCAGGAAGATGTAAACAAAATCTGAGGAAGTAAGGTGCATTACCTCTTCTGGGGCATCAAAAAAGTATATATTCTTCCTGTTTCATTTTCTCCTCATTTCATTAGAGGTCCAGTTCCATAGAGCCTGGTTTAGTTAGTGGTTTGCCATATGATTAGAAGTGATATGAATTATTAGGTATTTCATCTATCACAGATAAAGACTTTAGACATTCCTCATTCATAAATCACCAAGTTCTGCAGGGAATAGAAGTATGGCCCTGACTTTTGGGAGGGTTTCATGTATTTTAATGTTGCCCAAAAAAGGATCTTTAAAAGCAAAAGAATTCTTTTGAAAAGTCTATTGCTGACACACTTCAGGGTGCCATTATACTTCCTTGTACATAGTAAGTGCTCAATGAACATCTGTAGGTTGATTGATTTATGTTAGAAACTAAAGATAGAGGAAACAAATCAGATGAATGCATTACATCTGTCACATGCTTCATACATCTCCTCAGTTTAGATTTATGTACTGCTGAGCTAAATTATATTTTCAGAAAAAGCTGTTCTTTCTGAAAATTGGACATGGGCTCCCATCATTTGAATTGGTACCAATGGCAGAAACTGGGACAAAAACCTTTGTGTTTGATACTCGTGGGAAGTGGAGACTTGTTTTTTTCTGATGAGGTGGTTGTGATTTGCCCCAATTCTCCCACATTCTTTCTCAAAGCTAATTAATGGAAGTTGACTTAGCCTTTCTCTTCTCTTAGATATTATTAAGGTGCACCTTTTTCTTAGTAGAATGAAGGGATAAAGCAATCCAGAGCACTACTTCTGGACTCCTGAGCGCAAAAAACACCAGATATTTTCACTTTTCCCACTCACATTATAATTTTGCAGAGAAATACCCTCTTGAGCTTGGAGTTATGGGAAGCCAGACAGATGATATTTCACTTAAAGTTGCATGGCTTGCCTCAATTAGGTTTATGTAAGACAAAGGAATATCACAATTTTTAACAAGACAACCAGTCCTCAAAAGCTGACATGCTTTCCCTTTAACGTGTAGAAACTAAGTCAATGTCTATCTCTGTCTGCTTATCTGAAAGCAAGAGTGCCTTGTTTGCTTATTTTTAGATGCAGAGCACTTTGGGTATCAATATATAAGCAGGAATTGGGAAGAAAACGTGACATATCTAGAGAGCTTTCTTTAATTTTGCTTAAGAAAATAATATTGAGCCTTTACCTACTTCTTATGTATTTAAAATGAAGCCTGAAATTTCCCAAAGGTATGAAATGTGAAATGGATAATTTTGTGAAATGCATCTATGTGTGTTTCTCCTTTAATGAAAAAAAATGTGGGAGTGACAAGGAGTGGGTACTGTTAGTCATAGTACTTCTGAGGAACTTAGAGAAAAAAATCTGAGCAGAAAACAGAAAGCAAACAAATACAATATTAAAAATTTACTACTTTCATTTCCTTTCCCTCTTCCTGCCCAAGTGACATAGAAACACATATAAAAATAAGATCTAAAAAAACTCTAGTCACATTTCTGCCCCTCCCCTGAATTCTCTTCCCTCTTTTGTTCCTTAAGTAATGGGAAGTCTATTAAAATGTTAGACAGAGGAAATAGAAATAAACCAAAGGAACTTTGACCAAATATTTTCAGCAGTGAATGCCACATATTTACTTATTCATTCTTTCATTTATTCATCTATTTGGAATATTCTGCCAAAGTACAGACACATCATATTTACTAAAGATTTTCCTTATGGAGTTTCCCCACCTTCTGCTATAGGCATTATAATTTCGAAGAAAAAAAAATAAGTCATAAACGAGTACTCAGAAAAGAGAGAAAGCAAAGGGTGGCAATTTTTCTAGCATTCTGAAGGCTCCAAGATCACATTCTCTTTGCTACAATGTCACCCAATCACACTTTTATTCTTGGTTTCCTGTCTTCTTAACTTTATAGGCATTGGTAATAATTAACTTTACATCTTGGTTTTTCAATATCTTTACAGAGAACTTCCAATTTTCTTCATCAAGGGGATATGATATGAAATTGTTTTTTAGCAGATATAAAATAATAATTAAGTGCTTGTAATTATAAAGACATAGCTCTTGACCTGATGATGTATTCATTTCTTGAATTCTATACTTTCTGCAGCAGGGTGGCACATTGCTTGTTAAAATTAATGAGAAATGTGCATGAGAGCATCAAAAGGAGAGGAGATTCCATAAAGGATTCTAATTTCAAGCTTGTTCTTTTTCTCTTCAAAATCTATTACAATTTTATATTGCAGCAAAAAAAAATTAGGTGAATCATTCTATTTACCAAGTTTCCATGCTTTTTGAGAAACTAGGGCTTGGGGTAGAGAAAAAGCAATGCAAGGATGATAAAGCATATGGCAGTAGGTGAAGATCTGGTGAAAGATTAGTTAAATTAACATCTGCCTTACATATGACTAGCATACCAGGGTCTTCACAACAATGAATCATGTATCTGCTCTTTTTAAGAACTCATAGAGGGTTGGATAGTGGTTAAGGATCAAACAGAACTCCAGCATGCTTACTTAATTGTAAAAATGAAAAGGGAGTGGCCCAGGATATTAGGACCTCTAAATTTAGAAATAGTGGGGGGAAAGTCATAAATAATTTCGCAACCACCTTGAATAGAATAAGATACTGCTAGAGGGAAAAGTTGCTTTGTAACAGGGTAGAGCATACTCCATTGTGCCTGTGCTGATTCCCTAGCCACATGTTTTCAGAACTGAAGGATTTGCACTTTGGAATGATGAAGTAATTCCTTTATTGGTCTTTTGATTCCCCCATATGTACCCTTCCCCCTTTTCTTCTATGAGTCTTATATGACTTTCTGGTTCAAAGAGATTATACTAGAGACAATATTTACTATGGAGTAAAGAGACTATACTAGAAGTGACCCTGCCTTCTGACACCTCACCTTCAAGTATGCTGTGTTTGTAAAGAATCTCTCCTAGACTTCCCAGGAGATGGAGGATGGGGTAGGAGTGGGAAGGGTTGATTCTTGGGAAGGAAAGACTTCTTCCTATCAGCTATGGCTGTTACTTGAACACAGTAGTGAGCATATGACCATATACCCTCAGCTTTGACCTTGGACTGCCATCTGCCTCTTCTGCTTTGCTGTGTGTGTGTGTGTGTGTGTGTGTGTGTGTGTGTTCTTCCTGAGAATGAGGGTCAAAACATGGATCATGAGGGGTATTTTATAGCTTTTGAAGCAACATTGAGTTCAAGAGTTCAGATCCCTCAATCATATTTGTCTGATAGGAGATGATTTTTGCATTTGTCTAAGGGAAGAAGACCATTCAGAGGAGAATTCATACAAACCAGGGTCTGTCTATCCATTAGAAACTTGAGAAAATTACTTTTCAAAACTGAGACTAAATGGTGAAGTGGCTGTTCAACATTTCTATAAAATGTTTCATGCTTTGACATCTTAAATATTGACTTGCTAGGATAATATAAAGGATGTTTGGTTTGTAAATATAATAGTTTTGTTTTGTCTCTTTTAAGTCTGTTATATGTACTTTTAAGTCTTTTGTATTTTATTTCTCTTATGCAGAACAAATAAATAACCTTCCTGTAGTGAATCAACATTGTACCATAAACCCCTTTTCTTCCTTTTGACTTGAGTCAAACTTAAGGTTTCTTTGAGTGATTTTCCCCCAGTGTTTTGGGTATAAAGAACCAGAAACAATGAAAAGAATAGCTCACTCCCAATCTCTGTCTCTCTGTCTCTGTCTCTGTCTCTCTGCCTCTGTCTCTGTCTCTGTCCCTTTCTCTCTCTGTCTCTCTCTGTCTCTCTTTCTCTCCTTTTTCTGTCCAGGTGGCCCCATGACAGAAGCTAGTAAGCAGGTGGACCCCAAACTGAAATTTCTTTAGTAGGAGAATGTGCACCAGCTTTTCTCATCCGTCACTGGTTTGTTGTTACAGTTTTGCCCCTAATCAAAACTTGACAAATACTATTTGACTGACTCTTAGAATCTTTATAAATTTTATTTAATAAGGAAAATAATTGATATAGTGCATTTCATCTTTAACATTGATTTTGATTCTATCCTGCACAACACACTCATCAATAAACTTAGAAATAGGGGAAGACAACACTTCTATCAGTACAGAGACATGTAGCTTGCATATTATAATGAGTAGTGATTATTAAAGTCACATTTTCCCTCTTACCATTTCTCATTTCTGAAAAGTAAATACAATACTTGTTTTTCTCTGCCTAACTTCCTTCCTAAAAGTATGATACGAATAGCTGAAGAACTAGTGTGAACTGTGTTTAATTACAATCTGTTTCAGGAAATTATGAAGAGTACTTCTGGGGAGGCTATTCCATTACTGTCTGAAAGGGTCTTAAGAGGTGCTGCTGCTGCTGCTGCTGCTGCTTTGAGGTATTATCTAGATAGATTATTATCTATCAGGCTTCAACCCTTGATAAAGTGTGTTTGTTAGAAAGACAAGTTTTTTTTAGTTGTTTTTTGTTTTGTTTTGTTTTTGCTTTTTGGAGGGCAGTTGGGGTTAAGTGACTTGCCCAAGGTCACACGGCTAGTTTTTGTGTTAAGTGTCTGAGGCCGGATTTGAACTCAGGTCCTCCTGACTCCAGGGCCAGTGCTCTATTCACTGCACCACCTAGCCACCCCTGTTGGGTTTTTTTGTTTTGTTTTTTTAGTTGTTAATATGCATTGCATACTAATTGAATGTTCTTGAGTTAGCGTGTTGGCTAGTCTTTCTAACCAGATATTCTTAAGTATCTCCAAGAGCACTGGAGAGTATCTTTGGATCTTTTGGATTTGGAGAGATCCAAGAGTATCTTTCCTCTGCCACTGTCTAGCCCTAACTTCTCTTTGACTTTTAGTTTCACATATACAACTGTCTTCTGGCTGTTTGAATCTGGAAGTTTCATAGACTTCATAAACTCAACATCTGCAAACTTGAACTCATCTTCCCCTACTCCCAAATCTTACTCTCTACCTAAGTTTTGGGAAGGTGTCTTCATCCTTTCAATCACTCAGAATTATACTCAAGATATTATTCTCAACTTCTCAATTTCTCCCATTGCCATCCCCATATCCAATCAGTTGCCAAATTCTATTGCTTTTGCCTTTGTATCATCTCTTAATATACCCCCAAACTTTTCTTATCTGATACTTCGACCATCCTTGTGCAGGCCGGTATCACCCCAAGACTGGACTATTAACATAGCCTTCCATTTAGTCTTCCAACCCCACTCCAGTATATCCTCTATTCATCTGTCAAACTCTTACTTAAGCATGAGTCTGACCACTTTACCACTCCCCCCCTCATATATTCCTCATTGAATCAACTCCAGCATCTCCCTATTGCTTCTAGGATCAAATAATAAAATCCTCTATTTTAAAGCCCTGTATAATCTGTCCCTTTCTACTTTTTTGATTTTCTTATACTTTGCATCTTTACTCTATCCTTCCTGCTATGTGATCCACTTATATTGATTGGCCTCAAATAAAATTCTCCACCTACTTAGTCCTAGCATTTTTGTTGACAATACCCCATGCCTGGACGTTTCTCCTTCTTCTTCTTCACCTTCTATCTTCCCTGGCTTCCTTCAATTCTCAAATAATCTTCCAGATTCTTCAAAAGGCCTTTCCTCATCTCCCTGAATGCTAGTGCCTTTCCTCTGTTCATTTTCTACATATCTACCTAATTCACCCAACTCTTGCTTGTGGCTCCAAGACCCAAACACATGAGGATTTCCCTGGTGGAATGGGTGAATTAGAATAATTTATTCTAACTGACAAGGAGGCAACTGAAGTAGACACTACATAGCACTTAGAGACTGTTTAGATATGGTAGACATCAAGGTTTTTCACTGCACACTGATGCATCATTAGTCATATTGACCCTGTCCTACCACTGGACCGTGATGACTGGAAGAGAGAGTGAGGCTGATGACTTCAAGGAACTCTGCCTCACTTAAATCCAATTTATGCAGAAATGAAAAGATATAACCTGTACCATTTTACCATTTTTACTTATTTAAAAGTCCTGGGGAGACAGGCAATTGACAAAGTAGCAGGTGTGGATACAATGGGAGCTAGAGTCACAACCCTACCCACAAGCAGCCTAGACCATATGGTCATCTTCTTACTGGAAGCAGTAGTGGGATTCAGCAGTCCCCTGGATGTCTGAGCAGCTTTTTAAGGACCACACCACTCACCTGGAAGAAAGGGGCTAGAAAAGATGCCCTAAAGTTGTCTCCTTTACATGACCCTGACCTGTTTACCATAGTAGGGGGGAATCTCACCCTGAAGTTATAACACAACATATGGACCTTTTGTGCCTGACCTGTGGTAGAGCATTCTGAGCTCATATTGGTGGGATCAACCAGTGAGATGCACTACAATGGGACTCTAACATAATGATGTCATTTTGGTCATCCTCTTCAAAAACAAAAGACAACAATCAAACAACCAAACACCCAAATCTCCATTTTCCCAACCTATATCATGTTTTTGACATGGTGGTTTACATGTGGTCTCTTTCCTTAGAGTATAATCTCCTTGAACAGAGACTATGTTTTACTATTCTTTTCATTCCCAGAGTTAAGTGCAATGCTTGGCACATACTAGAAACTTAATAAATGTTAATGAAGTGACTGCTTCTGGGTTGTCTTACAGAGAAAGAAGCAAACTCTAACAATGCTCCCTTTGGTTTATTCTCTTCCAATCAATGTCAGTTTAAAATTTTGGTGCAGCATGATATAGCGTATATTTTGTTGGGCCTCACACAACCCTTTGAGCTTCAGTTTCATATGTCAAATGAGGGGATCGATATGCCCTCACCTTTCCACCTCTGGTCCTGTAAGTTTTTTTGACAGACAGAATTATTAAAACAAAATTTACCAGTATACATTGTCATAACTTTTTTTAGTTTTCAAATACATTCTTGCAATCCTTTGCAGCTATCTCAGTATATAACTAATGTCCTCAATTACTAGCTCTCTAAAAGGTATATATGTTTATCATTTAATGCAGATTAAAGACAATAGTTTGGTGCTAAACTTTTTATTAGCTAAGAGGCAGGAGAACTGCATGTATTTATTGAACATGGACCATCTCTGTTATTTCATTAGTTGATCAGATGTTAAAAGAAAAGCCATAACTTTACAGATTTGGGGAACAGATGATCAGGATTCTGGAGGACAGGAGGAAAATTCAGAATGATTATGATAGATGAGAACAATTTAGATCAGATGGATAAGGTCAAGTTAGTAATACATTAATAGAGAATCATACAAAGAAATTACCTGGGTAAGAGAAATACAGTACATTAATTCAAAGTAGGGAAGTGCTGAATATATTCACATATCATAGAAAATTATTAAAATTTGAGCATTTATTGGCTACATAGTGATGAAAGTTTAAAAAAAACCTAAGCCCAATAATGTGAATTGAAGAATCTTCCACTTATATTTAGCCTATGAATCATATATAGCTTATACTACAGTGTGATGGATACTTTTATAAGTGGAAAAAAGTAAGAGGAGATTTACTAGAAATAAACACTTAAGGAGATAAGGAAGGGTACCACTATACAAATTGCCATTTCCTGATTCTTGGATATAACAAATAGAGAAGTTTTGTTCACTTACCTTGGCATTATATTTTCTAGGAATCTACACACTGTTGATGAGGTTGATGCATGCATTGCCCAGTGTTTGGGAGACTCTGAAGTACAGTGAGGGAGAGAAGAGGTATTAACCTGCCTACCAAACTGAGGGGCTACAGATCTCTTGTGCTGACCTCATTGTTGTATGCCTGTGAAACTTGGACAGTCTGCTAGTGCCATGCCAGGAAACTGAATCACTTCCATTTGCATTGTGTTAGGAAGATTCTGAAGACCACCTGGTAGAATAAGGTACCAGAAACTGAGTTCCTTACTTGAACAAAACTGCCAAGCATTCAAACTCTACTGCAGAGAGTGCTTCTATGATGGGTTGGTCATGCAGTTCAAATGCCAAAGATATGCTTTTATAAAAGATTATTTTATAGAGAACTCACACAGACCTAGCACTCACATGATTGTCAGCAGAAGCAATATAAGGGTTTGTAATAGATTGTATGACATTGGAGACACTCGCATAGAACCACCCAATATGATGTGTTCACATCAGAGAAGGGCCTGGGCTTCAGGAACACAGGAGAATTAAAATAGCTTAAAAGAAATTTGAGATGTACAAATTTAGAGAATGCACTCTAATGTTCAAGTGGATTTTTTATGCCTACATGTAGTAGAGCATTCCAAGCTCATTTTCATCAGATAATCCAGTTAGATACATTGAAACTTTACTCTAACAGTGATATCATTTTGATCCTCTTCAGGAATTAAGGCCAACTACCAAGTGATCAACCAACCATAATTCAAGTCTCAGGATCTCCCAAGTAGGAACAGGAATTAAGAAGAGTTGGGTTGCCCAGTTTTAGGGCATCATTTTAGCCCCTTTATCACATCAGGAGGTGAACAGTACAATCATTAAAAGGCTGCTCAGACACCCATGGAGCTATGGGATCTCGCTACTGCTTCCAATGAGAAATGACCCTATGGCCTGAGCCACCTGTGTGCAAGATTATGACTACAGCCCCCAGTAGCCATGCCTGCTGTTTCATCACTTTCCTGTTGCCACAGGACTTTGAGACATGTATAATGATAAAGTGGTATGAGTTGTCTTTGACTGATGCATAATATCCAAGGAGGGGCCTTTTCTTCATCTTGACTCTGGGTGGTTTCTCAGATTCCCTGGATCCTCTTCCATGGTCCCAGCTCTTCCCAGAATCCACCAAATAGTAACCTGGATTCAAGGGTAGACAGCTCCCAGTTTCTCATCTAGTCCTCTGGGCAGTTCTTGTCACACACTGAAGTTCACAGGGTCCAGCTCATCTCAAATCCTTCACCACTTCTGTTGCTAGGAACTCAAGCATCCACCAAGTCACAAACAAAGCCTTATCCTGATCATGCTTCTTCAGTCCTCCAGCAGTTTGGCTGGCCCTAGGACCTGGAAGGAATCTCAGCCTTCAAAGTGGCAGCTTTCACCAGATTCTGGTCTTAAGAAAATCTCCAACTCAGTTCTCAGTCAGCTTCCAGATACTTACTGGGAGAGAA
>JAQQSW010020572.1:0-10824 GCA_028646575.1 Pseudocheirus occidentalis | reverse complement strand
ATATATATATATGTTATGAAGTTTGAATCCAACTTTTGAAACATTTATGACCAAGGATAAGGTACTTAACTTCTCATAAACCTCAGTTTTCTCGTCTCCAAAATGGGAATAATAATATACTATAATCCCTTTCTCCCAGGGTTGTGAGGATTAGATGATGAACATAAGACACTTTGAACATTTCAAAGAGCTGTATAATAACACGGCAGTTATTATACACAGATTTATATTAAGAATAAACCAGTAGGGAAGCAGAAATCTGGAAAAAAGTCTTAGCTGGGAGTTTCTCTGGTAAACCAAGCCAACAAACATTTATTAAGTGCTTACTGTATGCCGGGAATACAAATGCAAGTAGAAAGTCCCTTACCCTCCAGGAACTTACGTTCTAATGGGGGAAGAAATCATATCAAAGGGAGCTGAAGGAAGGCAGGGAAAAGATGAAGGTAGAGAGTCGGAGGCATTACAAAGCCCAGGAGAGATCAGCACAGCCTGGAGAGCAGGGTAGATCTGATTGGCCTGGGCTGCTCCTTCAAACAGAAGCTGGAGGGATGCACAGTGGAGGGGGTGGTGCAGGAAGAATAGCCAATCAGAGGAAGAGGCCACAGGGCTCATTCCCAAAGTGTAAAGACCAAGAGTGACTAAACTAACAGTGTGATGAGGTTTCTGTAGCTTCATAGCCACTGCCCAGAGACAGCTAGGCGGTGCAGTAGGCAGAGCTTTGCCTTGGATTTTTTTTAATCACCATTTTTTTTTCTTTTTGGAGGGCAGTTGGGGTTAAGTGACTCATCCAAAGTCACGGCTATTAAGTATGTCAAGTGTCTGAAGTAGGCAGAGCTTTGGACCTGGAGTCAGGAAGACCCGAGTTCAAGTTCAGCCTCAGACACTTGACTGTGTGACCCTGGGTAAGTCATTTAATCTCTGTTTGCCTCAGTTTCCTCAACTGTAAAATGGAGCTTATAATAGCACCTACCTCACAGGGATGCTGAAGGGTCAAACGAGACAGTATTTGTAGGTGCTTAGCACACTGCTGGCTCTGTAGTAGGCGGTATGTAAATGCGTATTTCCTCATAGAAACAATTCAGGGAATCGAGAGGACAGAGTGGAGAGGAAACATCTCATTTCTAAGACATAAGGATCTGATTCAAATGTGTAAGATTAAGAGCTATTCTTGAAAAGATAGACAGTCAAATGATATGAACAGGCAATTTTCCAAGGTAAAAATTCAAGTTATCAATCTCTATATGAAAAAAAGCTTGTTGTTGTTACTGAGTCCTTTCAGTCAGCTTTTCATGACCCCACTTGAGGTTTTCTTGCCCAAGTTACTGGTGTGGTTTGCTGTTTTCTTCTCCAACTTATTTTACAGATGAGTAAAATGAGGCAGACAGTTTGAAGTGACTTGCCCAGGGTCACACAGCTAGTAAGTGTCTGAGGCTGGATTTGAACTCAGGTGCTCCTGACTTCAGATCCTACGCTCTATCCATTGTGCCACCTCGCTGCTACAAATGACTAATAATTAGAGAAATACAAATTAAAGCTCGGCCAGTGCTGCCTTCTCTTTGACAGTACATCCAACATAGGCATGGCTGTCTAACTGACAGTTATAACAAAAGGCAGATCTGTTACTCAGATGATTACTGAGAGAGGGCTGCTCTTCTTTGCCCCTGTGGCCCACCCTCCAGAAGACCTGGAGCCTGTTGAGGCTGAGCCCTGGAAATTATTTTGATATTTAAAGCTCTGGTTGTCTCAGCTTGTACGTTTCTGGCAATGGTTTCTGTGTCTGCATGGGTAGCTTTGGGGACATCAGATGCTTGAGGTCATGTGGCTACTGCTGCTTGCTCTTTGTCCTTCATTCTTGAAGAAGATCATGACATCAGGGAGGTGATTCCAGGACATGCAGGTGAATTGGATTTAAGTGAGGAAGGGCTATGTAAAGTCACCAGCCTCACTATCTCCTCCAGCATCATCTGGGTCCAGTGGGAAAGATAGAGGTCAGGATGACTGGACATGGCCCAGGATGCAGTGGGGAACCTTAGCCTTTTTAAGCCAAGGTCTTTTAAGGAGTCTCAGTTTGAGGCCAGGCCCATTTAGTGATTAAAGCTTAATAAAAAATGAGACAAAGAATGGCCTCTTTAAACAAATAGATCTGGGAGGGGAAAACCCTCGAGGTTTCTGGGGAACACAGAAAAATTGTTATTTGCCTTTATTCAGAGTCAATCAGGGCTCAAAAAGTGACCAGGTAGGACTTGGTCTGGGACCAGAGTGATTTGGGATTAAGGCTAGTCTTTAAGAGATAAGGTTTTGGAACAGTCTCTGCTGTGTCATTGTTCTTGAGTTTTCAGGACAGTACACATTGTTCTACTCTGAGGAGGAGGAACTTGATAAGCTTTTCTTCTTTGTGCTGAACAGTATTAGATACAAAGTTATCATAGGACAGTTCTGATACAGTCACTGGATAAATATTTATTAACCTCCTACTATGGGCCAGGCACCATGCTCAGCTACGGGCGTAGAAAAAGAGGCAAAAGGGGTCCCTGTCCTCAAGGAACCCATGCGCTACTACAGAAGACAACAGGCAAACAAATTTGTACACACAAGCTCTGTACAGGATTAATGGGAAATAATTGATAGAAGGAAGAAGACACTAGAACTGAGAGAGGTTGGAGGAGGCATCCTGTAGAAGATGGAACATAGCTGGGACATGGAGGAAGCCAGGAAAACCAGTAGACAGTGTTGACTAGGGAGAGCATTTCAGGCATGGGAGAGAGCTAGAGAAAATACCAGGAGCGAGAGACAGAGTGTGTTGTTCCTGGAACAGACAGGAGGCCAACGTCACTGAGTCAAAGAATATGTAGTGGGGAATAAGATGTGAGAAGACCAGAAAGATAGGAAGGGGCTAGGTTATGTATAAAAGGCTTTGGGTGCCAAACAGAACATTTTGTATTTCATCCTAATGGTGGTAAAGAGCTGCTGCAATTTACTGAGTGGAGACACGGGCAGACGTGCACTTTAGGAGCATCACTCTGGCTGAATAGATGACGGATATGTGTGGGATACCGAGACCCCCAATCTCCCCTACCCCAAAATTAAAAGTCAGAGGTGTCTCGAGAGAAGAACAGGAAGTTTTTATTCAGTTCTTGCAAGAAAAGGGCATCCCTTTCTCCAGTGCAGACCAGTGGAATGAGGCATGTTACAGATCATAAAACAAGATTGTATACCTTAGCATAAAGAAATCTGAGTCAGTCACTGTCCTTCATTCCCATTGATTGGCTGGGAGATGGGTTTACAGTCTAGGCGTGAAAAGGACAAAGAACAGAGAAGTGGGGTATAGCCAGTCCAAATGTACATGCCTTTATTTGGCAAATGCTAAGACAAGGAAAAGGGTTTAATGCTGTTGTGGCAGCGAGGGGGAAGGGTCCTGACTTGTATAATTTCATAGGGTTAGGAAACCCAGGACTCAGCTCTGTCTGGTCTCCCAAAAGATCTGCCTTAGCTCCAAAAGAGTCTCTATCTTGAGGAGTCTTCACAGAGGGTGTATCCCACTCAGATGGGACTGGAGAGAGCCTGGAGGCAGGCAGACCCATTACAATAGTTATTATAGTAGTTATATTAGGTGTCAGAGGAGAGAAAGGGCATATTTAAGAGGTGTTGAAAAGACAGAATTGACCAGCTTTGACAATAGACTGGATGAGGGGTGACAGATAGTGAGGAGTCAGCGATGACACCTAGGTTATGAGTCTAAGGAGGTGGGAGGATGTAACAGAGAAGACAGGTGGGGGAGAGGAGGTTTAGGGAGAAAGAGAATGAGTTCAGTTTTGATCCACCTTTGTCAAACGTCTCAGCTTAAGTTTGTATACATTTATGTCAGGTAACATCTGGCTTTGCCTGTATGTGGTTATCTGTTGTCTGGTTGGCTGTTCCTCTAAGTCTATCTGTTAGACTCATCATTTCATCTGTTTTTCGGGATCTTCCATTGTCCCAGGTGCACTCTGGTCTGTCCAGCCTCAGTCTCCCAAGATTGTTCTTCCAAATTGTAGCAAAACAGAAACCAGAGAAAGTATATGGCCAAAGTCTCTCAAGCATCCTGTTCTTACTTATTAGCAACATAGGGGTCAAGTTTAGTTGATTTAACGATAAGTTCTTTCTCTCTGTCCTCTGGGGATTTCTACAAACATATAACAGGTAAATTCCCACAATAACAATTATGAAAAAACTCTCCTTCTCCTCACAGATTCTCCCAAAAATATTCTTTACAATGTTTCATTGCAAGATAAGAGTTAAACCATCTGCTTAGAAAAGACTTTATCCTTTCTTTATCTTAAAATTCCTCTAAAGCCATCTCTGTGAAAAGTACCTCCAGAATGAAAGTTAAAACTCTGTCTCCTCACAAACTCTTCATAGAGCAAAGTTAAAACTTTTTCCCACGGACTCCTAAAGGAAAAGCAGTTAAACTGTCATTATTCAATATCCTTAAACCTCTTAAATAGAGAGGAACAGTATTTATCTTCACCATGGGACAGACCATTGAAATGGGCAATACATTTCTCATATGTGTTACATTTCTGTGTAAAAACAGGCTCCTTTCAAGAAAAGCTCTCTATAGCCATATGAAAAAATGCTCTAAATCACTACTGATTAGAAAGATCCCAATCAAAACAACTCTGAGGTACCACATCACATCTATCAGACTGGCTAACATGACAAAACAGGAAAATGATAAATGCTGGAGAAGATGTGGGAAAGTTGGCACACTGATTCATTGTTGGTGGAACTGTGAACTGATCCAACCATTCTGGAGAGCAATTTGGACTCATGCCCAAAGGGCTATAAAAATGTGCATACCCTTTAACCCAGCAATACCGCTTCTAGGACCTCATCCCAAAGAGATTATAAGAATGGGGAAAAGACCCACATGTACAAAAATATTTATAGCAGCCAAGAACTGGAAATTGAAGGGATGCCCATCAATTGGGAAATGGCTGAACAAGTTGTGGTATATGAATGTAATGGAGAACTATTGTGCTATAAGAAATAATGAACAAACTGGAAAGACTTACATGAACTGATTCTGAGTGAAGTGAGCAGAACCAGGAAAATATTGTACATAGTAACAATTATAGTCTTCGATGACTGAGGTTGATGGACTTAACCCTTTTCAGCAATGTAAGGACCCAAAACAATTCCAAAGGACTCATGATGGAAAATGCCATCCACATCTAGGGAAAGAACTATGGAGTAGGACTGCAGAGTGAAGCAGACTAATTTTTTTTGGTTTTATTTTGTTTTTTTTCTTTGTCATGGTTTCTTCCATTCATTATAATTCTTCTATACCACATGTCTAATGTGAAAATATGTTTAATAGGAATGTATATGTTGAGTCTATATCACATTACATGCTGTCTTGGGGAGGGAGGAGAAAGGGGGAGAAAATTTACAACTCGTGGAAGTGAATGTTGAAAATTAAAAATTAATTAATTAAAATTTTTTTTAAGAGTTCCTTTCCTTTATTTTTACTTTAGAATTCCACTGATTTCCCTTTATCCTGGAGATATTCTATAGCCCCATTTTTGTTGTCGTTCAGTTGTCTTAATTGTGTCTGATTGTTCTTGGCAAAGATACTAGAGTGGTTTTCCATTTCCTTCTTCATCTCATTTTACAGAAAACAAACTGAGGCAAACAGGGTTAAGTGACTTGCCCAAGGTCACACAGCTAGGAAGTGTCTGAGGCTGGATTTGAATTGAGGATGATGAGTCTTCCTGATTCCAGGTCTGGCTCTTTATCCACTGCCCACCCTGGATACCTAGAAGTTGTTTGTTGTTGTTTCATTTCAGTAGAATCCAACTCTTTGTGGCACCATTTAGAGAGGAAAAAAAATCAGTACAACTGATAAATACATTGCAAAAGTCTGAAAATGTGTGCAGTGTTTAACAACTATCGACCTCCCACTTCCACAAGGGGGTAGGCTGCCAGTGTCTTCTCATACATCTTCTTCTGATTGATCTTTATATTTTTCATTGCATTTACTTTGAATTTTTTTTTTGGTGTGTAGTTGTTCTTTCCATTTACACTGTAGTAGTTACTGAGTATCTTGTTTTCTTGGCTCTGTTTAATTCATTTCACATCAATTCATACAGGTCTTTGCATGCTTCTGTTTTTATCACACATCATTTTTTACAGCACAGTAGTCTTCCATTATATTTATATATCACAATTTGTTTAACCATTTCCCAGTTGAAGGGCATCTATTTTATTTTCAATTCCTAGCTGTCATAAAAAGTGCTGTTATAAATATTTTGAAGTATATGGGAACTTTCTTATTAATGATTTCCTTAGATTATAAACCCAGTAATGGAGTCTCTGACTTTCCTGAAGTGGTTATACCATTCTC
Source organism: Pseudocheirus occidentalis (assembly GCA_028646575.1). NCBI lineage: Eukaryota > Metazoa > Chordata > Mammalia > Diprotodontia > Pseudocheiridae > Pseudocheirus > Pseudocheirus occidentalis. Next base: position 4,439 of record JAQQSW010020572.1, on the reverse strand, counting down.
AGAGCTCCACCAACATATATTCAGGCACCTATCCTGCCACAACCCCCACTAACATTAACTAGTGTCATTTTTGGATAATTTTTGCCAGTTTGTAAGGTGTGAGGTTGTAATGGGAATCTGAAGCTCTTTCCTGCCCCTAGACCCTTTGCTTAAGTGGCCCTGAGAATGTTCACGTGGAGCCCGTGGTGAGAAGCTTGTTTTTTGGGGGGAAATGGCCACACCTTGATGCTTTGTAATTGGACAGTGGGTCAAGAGGGCTGACCCAGGAGAAGCCTATATATACGCCCTGATGTGAGGCTTTGCTTTGGGGTTCACTTTGACAAGACTTGTGTGATTTGATGAGATGAGACTCTGGGAAGCCGTTGGGCCCCCTGGCTTTGAAAACCCCAGATGTTCGTGCTTCCCTCTCTGGTAACTTGAATAGGTAATGGATGTGATGGTCAGATGGTTGGAAGCCCATCTGCCGATCTGTTTCTTGGTCTGTTTGTAACTTGTGTTTGTATTCTCTGGAGTTCAGGGTGCTGACTTTTTCCTCTGAACTAAGTAAATTATGTTTGTTTGATTAAAGAAAGACTGTTAACCCATTTAGAGTGGCTTTCCTTTAGTAAAGCAGATCTAAGAACCTGTGCTGGCAGCCGCCCTGGGTATGCTGGGGTGCTTGCTGCTACAGAGGTGAAATCTTGGGGATGTTTTGGTTTAAATTTCCCTTATTATAAGTGGTTTGGTGCACCTTTTCATGTGTTTGCAAATAGTTTGCAGTTGTTTGGGACTTTGTTTATACTCTTTAACCATTTATCTACTAGTAATGGCTATTGTTCATATACATATATACATATATATACATATACACATGCACGCACACACATATACGCATATCCATTCTAAGCTCTATAAAATTTATATACATACACAATATATACATACACATACATATAAATTGTTTATAGAGCTTAGAAAGGATATGCATTTAAAATTACAAGGCCAACAAATACATCTAAAATGAGTACAAAGGAAGAGATAGCAGGCGGTGTAGCAACAAACCCCCCAGCACGCCCAGGATGGCTGCTCGCACAGGTTCTTTGATCTGCTTTTCTAAAGGAAAGCAACTCAAAAAGGATTAACAATATTACTTTAATCAAATGTGTATCATTTACATAGTTCAAGGGAAAAAGTCAGCACCTTGAACTTCAGAGAATACAACAGAAGTTACAAGCAGACAAAAAAAATACAGACAGAGAAACAGACCAACAGACAGGGCTCCCAGCCGTCTGACCGTTACACCCATACCTAGTGAGTTACCAAAGAGAGAAGCACAAACATGTGGGTTTTCAAAGCCAGCGGGGCTCAACAGTTGCCCAGAGTCTCATCTGGCCAAATCACACAACTCTTCCCAAAACAAAACCTCATCTGAGGGTATATATAGCCTTCTCCAGGGTCAGAGAATATCACAATCCTCCTGCCCCACTTGACTACAAAGTAAGAAAAGTTGTGCCTTCCTGAAAAAGAAGTCTCCCACCACAGGCTCCAGGTGACCACATTCAGCGTGTTAGGGGGCAGAGCATATTTTCAAATCAGGAAAGGTCGTCAAATTCACCCACGCCTATTAAGGGGCAGGCAAGATCTTCAAATTCCTATTACCATTACATTTGGCCCCAAGACTTTCATGCCCATTACAGAGGCAACTTATAACTGAATTAGCATTAACATCTCTTAAGTATAACATAATCCCCACAAAATAAATACATCACATTTTCAAGATACGTAACATAACAGCTCATTACCAGAGTGGCCACAAGGCCTCAAACACAAAGTACATAGCATGATAATCCCCTCAATTAAAAAAAATGTCCAAATAAAGTTCTCTTGGGGATATGTCCTTCCTCCCACACTGCCCTTGCAGGCTTCCTCCTGGCACTCTCAGGTGCAAGCTCTAATGAGCCAAGTCCCCATCTTAACATTGCTCCAGCCCCTGCTTCCAAGTCCTGAGGGGTGTCTAGGCAACAAAGCCAACAGGGTGGGGTCCTTAAGGGTTCATGAAACTTCACCCCACCCACCATAGCCACAACTCCATCCTCCCCCTGGGTCCCAAACTGTAGGATGTAGCAAGAAAATACATTCATTGCTCCTGCCTTGCTTCACAGTCCTTATCTTGTCCTGTGACTAAATTCCAAACTCCTGTGTTCCTCCTCCTCCTGCAGAAGGCACTTGCTCCAGGGTTCTGCCCCAATCCTGATGCAGTCAGCTCACTGTTCCTGCCCTCACCTCACTGAAGTTGGCATGCTGGCAGTTTTCTGCTCCTGCTCTATGGCTTCACAGAGTCACAGCTACCACAACTGGGAAACAAAAAATTATCCCAGCCCCCATACTTGCCTTTTAGTTTGCAGGTCCTGTTCATAATGCCAAATCCTACAATAAATTTGCCACAGTGAGTTGGGTGATTTCCTTGAATCCTCTTGTCATTGTGTAAATATGAAAAAGAATGTATAGGATATCCATTCTCATTTCCATAAATAGCTTGTCTTTTTGCTGGTTATATCTTTCTTTGATGAAATCCTTCACACTTTTATACTTGAATAATTCTTTATTTGTAATTTGTTGAAGTCCACTCATACCCACCATGAACCTCTTCATTGCACTTTGGGTGATCCTTAATTTCAGTTCTTTGGAGATTGTAGCATTTCATGGCTCATACCAAATCATATGAAAGTAGCAATGTGTAATGGGGGCATCTTCATTGAGTATGTTTGCTATGAGGGTTTCCCTTGCCTCCCCTTCCCTTGCCTTGCCTTGCCTTGCCTGCCATGCCCTGCCCTGCCCTCCCTCTTTCTCTTCTCTCTTTCTCTTTTGGCTTCACTGGTTTAGGAGTGGGAGGGAGAGAGAAAATAAACTGTTAATTAAAAAATTAAAATTTAGAAAATGAAAGGAGAGTAATGCCCAATAACAAAAGAATTCCAAAAACATACATTGTGGGTTTCCAAATACAACAGTAAATTTTCAGGGAATTAATTCTTTTATTTATAAGGACATAGATTTAGAACTGGAAGGGAATTTAGAGATCACCTGGTCTAATCCCCTTATTTTATAGAGGAGGCCCAGAGAGGTTAATTGAGGCCTTGAAAACAGACAGGTAGAAAGCGGTAGAGCTGATAATCACATCTAGAATCACTCTTTCCCTCTAGATCCCATATTGTTTTTTATTGTCCTAGGCCACCTTATCTTATGTTTGTTGGTACAGCATAGATCAAACATGAGTATGAATGTGTTTCTCTACAAAGGGATCCCCTTAGTGAAGGGTCACTGAGAACATAGACTCATTTTCCTTAATATTTCTAAGTCTCTTATTTCAATTCTTCCATGAGTTTTTTAGTATCACAAATGCAGGTGTTTGTTTTGTCTCTCTCTCCCTCTCTCTCTCTCTGTCTCTCTCCCTTTCTCTGTCTCTCTGTCTCTGTCTCTCTGTCTCTCTCTCTGTCTCTCTGTCTCTCTCCTTCTCTGTTGCTCTCTCTCTCTCTGTCTCTGTCTCTGTCTCTCTCTCCTCAAAAGTCTTTTTTGCTTCTGACCACTACCTCCCTAATTAATCATCCCTCCCTTCTATCAGCTTCCTCCCTTCCCTTATCCCCTTGCCCTGTTACTTCCATATTGGGTAAGATACATTTCTGTACACAACTGAGTGTGTATGTTGCTCCCCTTCTCCCATCTCTCAGTGCACCTCTCTCTTACCCTTCAGTTTTATTTTTTTTAATCATTCCATCATAACCAGCTCACTCCTGTGCTCTCTATGTAGTACCTGCCTCACTGCCCCAAGAATGATAAGATTCTTAGGAGTTATAAGCATCATCTTACCACAGAGGTATGTAAACAGTTTGACTTTATTGAATGCCTTATGATTTCTCTTTCATGTTTGCCTTTTTATGTTTCTATTGCCTTGCATTTGAAAGTTAAATTTCCTATTCATCTTTGGTCTTTTTATCAGAAATGCTTGAAAAATCCTCTATTTCATCAAATATTGATTTTCTTTCTCTTGAAGGATTATATTCAATTTTGTTGAGTAGGTTATTCTTGGTTGTAATATCAGCTCCTTTGCCTTCTGGAATATCCTACTCCAAGCCCTCTGATATATATATTTTTTAAATTTAGTTTTTATTTGTTTTCTTGTTTACATTATTTATTTTCATTACATTTTTGAATTACACATTTTCTCCCCGTCTTGCCCCTGCCCCAACCCTAAAACAGCAATCCCACTGTAAAGCCCCTCCCCTGCTCTGCTCTCTTTTTTTCTGGTAGGGCAGGGAGGGTCTCCCTATCCCAGCCCCTGTATATCTTAATTCCTAGTTGCAGGTATTGCAGAACTTTAAATTCTAGATTCTTTCGATTCCTCCCTTGTCACCCACCCCCAATGGAAGGACACTCAGTTCAATACAGGTTATGGATGTGTGATT
>JAQQSW010020571.1:0-10824 GCA_028646575.1 Pseudocheirus occidentalis | reverse complement strand
GGGAACAGATTGTGGGAGGGGTCTTACAGTGGGATCAATGTTCTGGGCTGGGGGTAGGGGCAAAAAGGGGAGAAAATTTGTAACTCAAAACCTTGTGGAAATGAATGATGTAACCAAGAAAATAAATTAAAATTTAAAAAAAGCCATTCCTTTGGATTAAAATTTGCCTTCTCTCCACAATTTTCTTTTAAAATTCAATGCTTTCCAATTTTTATTTTCTTTATGACCTTAATGTGAGTTGGTTGATCAGAATGCTTGTTTGTCTGTTCTCATATTTGGAGCCATGGGAATAAGTTATTTGCTTTATAAGTGCTGAGTCCTTGAAGGGGGCAGAGAGGAGGCAATATAGTTACATTATTCCCTTCCCTATCTTTTAGAAATATGGAGGAAACAGAAATTTTTGTTCTTCAGTTTCCTTCCTTTTATCCCCCTGTCTCTCTTCTCTCTCTTCCTGTTTTTCCTCTTTCCTTCTTTCTGTCTCCTTTTGTCTCTCTATTTTCCTTTATATGCCTCTCTCTCTCCTCTCTCTCTCTCTCTCTCTGCTCTCTTGCCCCTCTGTCTCTTCTCTCCTTTTGCTTTTTCCTTCCTTCCTTTCTTTTTCTATTTTCTCTTGACACCTCTTATGTCTTTCTCTAGTCCTGTTTTTCTTCTTTCTCTGCTATTCTTTCTCATACTTCTCTCTCTGTCCTTCTGTCCCCTTATTTCTCTGCCACCCTTTTCTCCCTTCCCCTCTGTCTCTCTGCTGTCTCTCTGCTTTTCTCCGTCATACTCCATCTGTCCCCCTCCATCTCTCCTTTCTTTGTTGCAAACCTATGATGTTTTCATAGATTTGCCTCTCTAGACCAGACCCATTTCCAGCAGCTTCAGTGACATTGTGAAGGGGAGCATCTAGCTCCTGCCAGGACCTTATGTAACTCCTGTGACATACTGGGGTGAATCCCATATGGCCTAGATAGGATATTGACTTCCCTTTCCAGGGCCCCTGGGGCCATCTTTGAAATGGCCGTTCAGGTTGCCTCATTATGTTCTTCTGGAATTAGAATCTCTTCTTTCTGCTAATTTGCTGTTTGGGTTTTGCCTTTTGTTTTTTTTTTCATCTCCAGTGGTTTTCTAACTAACTCTACTGATCATGAATAGGGAGCAAAGAAAATGACTATTTCTTTTCTCCCTTTTCTTCCTTTTAGATTTGGCTGGCAGAAGTCACCTTTTCTTCTTCTATTTAACTCATCACACAATCCTAATAAAAACAACATCCTCTTCTAAGACTTTTACTACTATTTTCCTTTGAAATGAATTAAATAATTGGAAGGCTCATGCTGATAATGATTCACCAGAGCCTTGTCATCATGCCTTTACTGAGGACCATTCCTTGAGTTGCCAATTATCATAACAGCTCACATTTCTATAATACTTTTAAATTTACAAAGCCTCTTGAGATAGGTAGTACAAATTTTATTAACTCCATTTTATAGATGAGTGACCTCAGGCCCAGAAAGGTAAAATTACTTGCCCATAGTCATGCTAAGTGAGAAAGCCAGGTCTTAAGTCATGAGGTACAATGCTCTTTTTATTATGTTAGGTGGGGTGGATATGATATTCAGGGAATAGTAGCATCTTTCAGGACTGCTCATCTACCCTTTGTATCTGACCATCCCCCAACTCTCACCTGTGGCTTCAAGAAACTGTAGCATGAGCAACAACCATACTCTGGTAAAACCATCTCAGAAGACAAGTTAAACCAGGTAGAAGGTAACCCAACCTTAAGGCCTCAACCCCATTGGTGAGTTAGGGAATACCTGTAACAAGCATGTGAAGACTTCCTTTGGTGGAATGGGTAGATGAGAACAATTTGTTTCAATGGCTGTGAAGGTAGCTGAAGCAGGAGCTGTGGAGCTCTTAGAGTTTAGTTAGACATTGAAGATGCCAAAGTCATTCATCCAGTGCATCCCAGGTCATCGCTAGTCATCTTGACTTTTGTCTTGCACTGGACTTCAACGACTCTGGAAAAGAGGGTGAGGTTGATGACTGTGCAACTCTGCCTCACTTAAATCCAATTCACATATGAGTAAGACATCACCCCTTGATGCCATTGGTCTTTTTTGAAATGAAAGACGAGCAACAATATCAAGCATGGACACATGACAAGCATGGCTAAATTCTATTCTATAATCATTTTGTAGCAAGATTTTAGTATAATTGTTGCTGGTGATGCCTAAACTTCTCCATTAAAGCTTCATCCTTTGGGTCAAGGGTTTGAGTCATGTTAATATGTAAAGTCTTCTGACAGTTGTCAGTCAGAAAGTATTTATTAAACACGTGCTAGACATGGGCTAAATTCTAGTAGCTAAGTAGGGGAGTGGATAGAACTCTGTGCCTGGAGTCAAGAAGATTTGAGTTCATATCTAACCCCATGTACTTATTAGCTGTGTGACCCTGGGCAAGTCACTTATCTTCTGTTTGTCTCAGTTTTCTCAACTGTTAGATGGCAATCACAGGGTTGTTGTGAGGATGAAATGAGAGGATATTTGTAAAGGACTTAGTATAGTGCCTGGCACATTCTAAGTACAATGTAAATTCTTATTCTTTTCCCTTTCTTCTTCCCCTTCCCTACAAAAAGAGGCAGAAACTTGGTCCCTTTTCTCAAGGAGCTCACACTTTAATGGTAGAGACAATATACAAATACATTCTATTTATTGTACACTCTCTATCTTCACTAGTATATGTGTTTTATTGAAAGAAGATGAAGGAAATCACACAACTCTTCTGACTGGGTCCACTGTAAATTCATATTGCATAACCTCAATTGGGCTCTCACTGCTGCTAGGCAATCCTATTCTACTTCCCTTATCAACTCACTCTCTCATTTTCCATAGCAGTACCTCTGAACCTTTTCATCCCTACTTAAACTTCCCATGGCTCCCTGTCCCCCTACTCTCTTCACTAGAACTGTTTGTCATATTTTACAGAAAAATTGATATTTGCCATGAGCTTCCTCTTCTCCCCTATTCTTCATCTATCACTCATATACAGTAAAGCCAAGCAAGCAGCTTCTAAGGTTTGGATTATGAGCACAGTAACTCTCCATTTATTCTGTAATAGATTAAAGCAAAACATTCACAGAAAAGTGAAAATCAAAATACAAAGTAACTCAATCATTTAGTAAATCCTCAATTCAATCACAAAGCACAAAGGTAAAAGAACTCCACTCCTGGGTAGTACATTTATTTAGTCAATCACAAAGTCTCACACAATTGGAGATTAGTTTCTAAACATAAGCAAAGTCCATTCATTTGGTCAGTCACAAAGTACAAAGGCCCAAAGTTTTCCACTCCTAGATCACAACTGAATTACAATATCATCAGCAAGCACCCTCTCAAACAGCAGTGGAAAGCACAAAGGCCATCTACCCCTAGGTCACAACTAGGTTACAATATCATCACAGCATTCAATACCCAAGGAGAGGTCTTTTTTCATCTTGACCCGAGGCAAGTTCTCAGTAGTTGCTGTTCCTGGGAAGACAAAGCTTAACAAAGACACCATAACATTCATTCACATTGTCAGCATCCTCTTCTCAATTCACCTTCTGCCTGTAAAATCAACCTAGACCTCTATCTGGTCTGAGGGCTCTATCAACAAATGAATCTGATAAAGTAACATCAAAACAGACAGACAAAATACCGGCATCACAGTCCTGCCTCCTCAGTTCTCAGCAGCTCCAAGTGGCAGTTCTCAGAAGTCCTGGGCAGCTCCAACTGGCCCTAAGCAGTCCAGGCAGCTTCAGCCGGCAGTTCTCTCTCTCAGGAGCTCTGGTCCCCAGCAATTCTCTTTCTGCCTCCATGATGCTGTTCCCAGAAGTTCTTCTGGCCTCTCTCAGGGTGGGCCTCTCCCTATACACAGCACCAGCTCCTCCCAGTTCAGCTCCCTGTAGTCATGTCAACAAGTCCATCCCACTGTGGGGTTCAGATTCCATTACCATTACAGATACCTTCTGCCACTATCTTCTCCTTTACTCCTGTCTCATATGGTGAAGTGGCCTTACTCCTTACCAAGGCTAACCTTTCTGCTTGTTCAAGTGATCCCATTCCATCCTATCTCCTCCAACAGATTGTGCCTTCTGTCATTCCCACTCTCATTTATTTTCAATCTTTTCTTCTACTGGTTTATTATTTTCTGTCTACGAAAATGCCCACCTCTACCATCCTGAAAAAACTCCTTATTTGATCCTTTCCCCCCCACTGTTATTGTATATCTCTCCTCCCCTTTGTAGCTAAAATCCTCAAAAACTGACATCTACAGTAAGTGCTTTTGATTTCTCTCCTCCCACTCTCTTTTTAACCCTTTACAATTCAGCCTCTGATCTCGTCATTTCACTGACACTGCTCTCTCCAGTGTTACTAATGATCTCTTAGTTGGCAAATCCAATGGCCTCTTCTTGGTCCTCATTCTCCTTGACCTCTCTGCAGTCCCTGACATTGTTGATCACTCTCTCTTCCTTGACATTCTCTTCCTTATAGGTTTTTGGGACACCTCATTCTCATCCTTGTATCTTTTTAGTCTCCATTGTTGGATCTTCTTCCAGATCCTTCTTCTAACTGTAGGTATCCCTCAGGGTTTTGTACTGGGCCCACTTCTCTTCTCCCTCCACATTCCTTCACTTGGTGATTTACTTATCCTACCCCCATCTTTTTGCCAACCTCCATTCTTATATCCCCAACAGCCTTTCAGACACCCAGAACTGGAGGTCCAGTGGATATCTTAGACTCAGTATGTCCAAAACAGAGTTCATTATCTTTTTCCCAACCCTCACCCCCCTCACCACTTTTACCTTCTGTATTACAGTAAAAGGTAACGCTATCCTACCAATCCCAGAGGTTCCTAACCTCAAAGTCATTGTGTATTCCTCACAATCTCCCCCCACTGTCCTACTCTGCCCAAGCTTTTACCAAGGCCTGAAGAGTTCACCTTTGTGACATTTCTCAAATATGCTCCGTGCTATTATCTGACATTGCTACAACTCTGGTACAAGTCTTCATCACTTCATACAAAGACTATTACAATAGCCTGCTGGTGGGTTTCCCTGCCTCAAGGCTCTCTCCACTCTAATCCCCCATTCAGTCACTACAGTGATTTTCTTACAGTGAAGGTCTGAACATGTTACCTCCCTACTCCTTACCTCCAGGATCAGATACAAAATGTTGTCTTTGGCATTCAAATCCCTTCATAACTGAGCCCCTTCCTCTTTTCTAGTATTCTTACACCTTACTGTCTGATGTATATTGTAGCTATTACACAAATAAGACACTCCATCTCCTCCAGGTCTTTTCTCTGGTTGTCCCCCATGCCTAAAATATTCTATGTCTTCTACTCCAACTACTGGCTTCCCTAGCTTCCTTTAGGTCCCAACTAAAATTATTTCTTTTGTTAGAAGCCCATCCAACTCCTCTTAATTCTAGTGCCTTCCCTCTATTATTTTTCCCCCATTTATCCTGTATATAGCTTGCTGCATGTTGTCCGTGCTATTTATAGTAAACTCCTAGTGATCAGGGATTGTTTTTTGCCTCTTTTTGTATCCTCAGCACTGAGCAGCGTAGTGCTTTGCCAATAGTAGGTGCTTAATAAGTGTTGGTTAAGTGTATATTTGTATATTACACACACACACACAGACACACACACATATTTATTGTAAATGGGCAGTAATATCAGAGGGAATCTGCTATTTGTGTGGGGGGGTAGGGGTGAAGATAAAGACTCCTGAAGAACATGAGATTTTTAACATAAAGTATAAATGCTGATAATTTATGTGGGTTTATTTTATATCTCAAAAATTTGCTAAACTTTTTAATTAGTTCATCTAAATTTTTAGTGGATTCTCTAGGCTTTTCCAAATATACCATCATGTCAACTACCTATTCTTATTCCTTCCATTTCTTTTTATTTTGTTTTTATTATAGCTAACATTTCTAGTACAATATTGAATAATAGTGGTGATGATAGGTATCCTTGCATCATTCTGATCTTATTGGGATGACTTGGCTTATCCCCCTTTACAAAGAATGCTTACTGATGGTTTTAGATAGATACTATTCATTTTAAGGAAAGCTCCATTTATTCCTATGTTTCCTAGTGTTTTTGATAGGAAGATATGTTGTATTTTTTAAAAAAAAACTTTTTTTTGCATCTGTTGAGATAATCATATGATTATTGTTGTTTTTGTTATTGATGTGGCCAATTATGTGGATAATCTTTCACATTGAACCAACCCTGCATTCCTGGTATAAATCCTACCTGTTCATACTGTATATGATCTTTGTGATATGTTGCTGTAATCACCTTGCTAGTATTTTATTTAAAAAATTTTGCATTGATATTCATTAGGGAAATTGGTCTATAGTTTTCTTTTTCTCTTTTTGCTCTTCCTGGTTTAGGTTTCAGCACCATCTTTGTGTCATAAACAAATTTGGTAGGATTCCTTCTTTGCCTGTTTTTCTAAATGGGTCATATGGCATTGCAATTAATTATCTATAGCATACATTTTAATGGTATGAAGACCACACACAAAGGGGAGCTGAAAAGTTGCTCAGTCTGGGCATGTTTTTCATGGAATCTTCCCAGATTCTTCCTCTGGTTAGTGCTTTCTTTCTTCTCAAATTACCTTGTAATTACCTGTGCAACAGCTGAATTCCTTCAAAAGCATGTAAGCTCCCCAATATCAGTAACGATTTCTGTTTTTGTCTTTGTATCTCCTGTAGCTTTCATATGCCTTTCACAAAGTAGGTGCTTAACACATTTATTGAATTGAATTGAATTATACTAGGGAACAAGGGAAATAAGGTGGTTGTTGAGTACCAGAGAAAATCTTTTAGGAAGATTTAAAGACAACAAATGATGGATTTGGACAGAGTCGGAAGGGACCTTTGAGGATCTCAGAGACAGCTGGTGGCATAATGGATAGAACACTGGGTCTAAAGATCTGAATTCTAGTCCAGCCTCAGACACTTCCTAACTGTGTAACCCAGGAGAAGTCACTTAACCTGTTTGTCTGTTTCCTTCACTGTGAAATGATAATAATATCTACCTAGAAAATAAAAATGAGATAATATTTGTAAAATGCTTTAATGGCAGCAAAGAAGCACTTAGCACCTTGTTTCAGCTATTTAATTATTTAGCACCTTGTTTCAGTTCACTTTCTTTTAAACCTTGTCCATGATTACATCAAGTCTTTGTTAAGAAACAGGACTTGTGAAATCCAAAGTGGGAGGGACTTGCCAAAGATAGGAGCAGGAAGGATGTAAGAGGTGGGTGGAACAGGGAGGAGCTAATGACCATATATAAGAAGACCAAGCTGGGAAAAAAGCAGAACTGAGAAAGGAGCACTTGTGGTGGCAGACTTGAGAAGGAGAAAACTTATGGTATCCTGGCACTCTGTTTGTCTGTTCTGTCTGCGTTGATTTGTGTTTATAATACTTTGTACAGAAGCTCTGGGACTTTACTAGAAGCCCTGAACGAGGATTTTCTTGTTATCTGTTTACAGGAGTCCTGGAGGAGGGTTTTGGAGGTCCTGGGACTTTCCTGACAATTTGTGTTGAGTTTTTAGACTTCCTAGGTCTGTGTTGATTTCATAGGTAGAAAGTGAATGTGCATGAATGTTATTTTGGCTCTGATAAGGTTTGTCTTCCCAGAAACAGAAACTGTGAGGGATTTGAGGTGGCCTGGACATTATGAGCTTCAATATGGAACGGGAACTGGATGAGGAACTGTACAAGGAGCAAGGAGCTGGACAAAGAGCTGAGAGCTACTTACCTTTGAATCCAGGTGACAGTTGGGTAAATTTAGGCAAAAGCTGGGACCATGGAAGAGGAACCATGGAATCTGAGAACGCCCCCTTTCAGTCAAGATGAAAAGACCTCTCTTTGGGTACTTAAGGCTGACTGAGAAGATCATGATTTACTGTAGCCTAGGGGTGGGAGAACTTTGTACTCTGTACCTTATACCTCTTAAGGATGATTGGAAACTAATTTCCAATCAAGAAGAAGAGTTTTTGACTGAGAGATTAAGACAATGTGACCTAAGGATGGAGAACTTTGACCTTTGTACTTTGTGTCCCTTAAGGAGGCTTGCTCCTATAAGGATGATTGAGTTAAGAACTTGCTGAATGATATCTTTTGCTTAAAACTATGCGGCCACTTTGGTGAAAACTATGTGGCCACTTTAGTGATAAGTTGTTATGTTATAACATTGTTAATGCTGTACTTTGGTGTCTGTGAATGTTTTGCTTTGGTTTACTGTTGAATAAATAGAGAATTCACTATACTATGTGATCAGAACCTTAAAGCTGTTCACAGCTGCAGTCTTCTGGAAAGCTGCTCGTGCTTGGCTTTACAAGTGTTTAGTATATTAATATAATATATGAATGTTAGCCTCTGAACTGATTGTACTAATAGTGATAAATGATTAGATTTTGTCCTAATCATTCTCTGATTCTTTATTGCTTAGCATTCTCTTTTTTGCGTGCAAATAAACTGTTTTCATACATGTTTCATATTTGTACATTGAGCATATTATTTTTAAAACTGTGTTTTTGAACTGTTTGAAACTGCTATTTTTTTAAAACCGTTTTTTAAATTGCATCAGTTTTTAAAATTGGTGGTAGGAACCCTTAGATTTCAAGCCCAAAAGCAATTCTGTAGAAGTGCCTTTCTCTGGAGTGGCTGGAGAGGGGTGAAGAGTCAATGCTTATGAGAATTGGGGAGCCCACTTCCCCAATTGAGAAGTCAGGGAACCCCATAGCAATGAACCCAGGACAACTCAAGATGGCAGGTAAAGGACAGAGGCTGGAGCAGGTCACCAGCCCTGGAGCTACGCCTACCTAGCCAGTGCTTTTGTTTTGTTGTTCACTCATTTTTCAGTCGTGTCTGACTCTTTGTGATCCCATTTGAGGGTTTTTTTTGCAAAGATACTGGAGTGGTTTGTCATTTCCTTCGCCAACTCACTTTACAGATAATGAAACTGAAGCAAACAGGGCTAAGTGACTTGCCCAGAGTCACACACAGCTAGTATGTGGCTAAGGCCAAATCTGAACTCAGGAGGTTGTCTTCCTGATTTCAGGCTTGGCCCTCTTCGCTCTATGGCGCCACCTAGCTGCCCAGGTAACCAGTGTACTGAATTTATCTTGGAGTGAAATCTCCCACACTCTAATTTTCATCCTTAGGTTCCTCTAGAATTATACAAGACTAGATAATTTCTTTCCTACAAGACAGCCCCCTAAATTATCTTCAAGCAGAAATCATTTCCCCTTTTAAGCCTTTTATTCTTCATTTAGCAGTCTGTCCTTCCTTTGCTGGGGGTTTGCTACACAGATGTTTCTTAACTGGAACTAGAACATATGGCTTGGACAAATGTAATTATTGCATTCAAAAATAAATTTAATAAGATAGGCACAGTCCAAGCTTCTCTGCATCTTTAGAGAAACATTCTGGAACATGTGCTCTAGTGTCTTCTGCCTAATTGAAAAAAGCAGATGGGGATTATGGTAATTAAAATGTATAATAGTTAAAAAAAAAAAAAAAGCTCAGCAAGAATGGGCAAGGCTTTCTGTTTTTATGCTCAGGCCCTGGGCTTTAAAATTCCCCACATGGGGTGCAGAACTATTACGGAAGAAATACTAATCATTCAAGAAGGAAATTGAAAAGTCACACCTGCAAAAAGTCATAGCCCAAGTTGCTTGGCTGTGTCAACTTTTGACCTGTAATGGTTTGTAGGGAGACTACCTCCTTTCTGTGAAGTATCTGAGAGACAGCAGCTTTAGGCCATTTTTTCCAGGTTTGAGCTAGTCAGTAATTGTGATGCAGGTGGCTACCTGGAAGCTGTTGAATTAAAATCAGCTTTGGGATTTCTGCTTAAGGGAATGCTGCTTTTTAGGGAGCTGAAGGTTAAGAAGAGGACCATTCATTATAATATCTTCTTCATAGCAATCCTGTAATGTAGGTAGCACAAATATTATCACCCCAATTTTACAGATGAGAAAAGAGTAAAAAAAAAAAAAGAAAAGAAATTTATATAACTTTATTATATATTTAAAAGGAATAGCAAGTTGTACATAATAGATTTGCAGTTTCATGTACCATCATTTTTTATTATACTGTTATGAAAAGGCTTGTTTTATTCCATAAATTAAAAATAAAATAAAATTTAGAAAGAGTGAAATGACTTGTCTATGGTCTCACCATAAGTGGAACAACTGGAACTCAAATCCAGTTCTTTTGATTCCAAGCTTGGTGCCCTTTCTACTAGGCCACCCTTTAGCAGATCTGTAATTTGATCTATATGGGCACTCATTCCATCAGTATAGATTGTAAGCCCTCTTTCATGGATCACCCCCACCAAAATATTCTCTCCCTTTCAATTAATTTTTTGGTGATGAGTCTCCCTAAATATAGTTGGACTGCTTTTGCACAAAGGACACAAAATCCATCACTAGATTCCTGGCTGAAAAGTTTTCAGTTTGGTGGGATATGCTTGTGCTCTAGTGGTCCAGCCTTTGAATAATTAGGTCACATTGGATGACTTCACTGAAACCTAGAAGTATGATTTAAGTGGAAGATTCATTCATTCCTACATTCATTCATTCAACATTTATTGAGAGCCTAGAATAAATAGCTCAACAAGCATTTACTAAGTGCATACTATATACCAGGCACAATGTTAAGGCACTTGGGATACAACCAAAGTGAGCCTGCCCTCAAGGAGCATTCACCTAGAGGGATAGAACACATTCTTAGGTAAGTAGATATGGGACATTTGCTAAATAAATACATGGGGGGGGGG
>JAQQSW010020570.1:0-10824 GCA_028646575.1 Pseudocheirus occidentalis | reverse complement strand
TTTTCCTCCACTTCTCTTATTTGGTTTTCAAAGTCCTTTTTCAGATTATCTATAGCTTCTAGGCATTCTTCAAGTGTCTTGGAAGCATTTGGTGTGGGAGTTCTGACTGTGTTGTCTTCCTCCTATTCCATGCTTTGCTCCATTTTGTCCACAAATCCAAACAACTTTAAAATATCACCTCACATTAAATTCTGAAATGGTGAAATTAGCAAAAGGTCACAGTGAAGCAATTTTCTAACTCAAGACAACTTTGAAAGTTGGCAAGAAAGGTTTGTCTCATAGGGGTGATGGTTGGACCTGGATTGCTGTATAGCTCAGATTGGATCCTGGCGAGCCTTGAAGGTGGCTGCAGCAGTGACAGCAGCAGTTTTGGAAGCACTCAGTCCACAATTAGTAAAGTAGTCAGACAATTGGTCAGAAGGAAATTGCTGGGGATCCTTTGGTGGCATGGGTCAGGACCCTGTTGTAATAACCATATGTGGAGGAGTACTAGTGCACTAGTCACAAGGATTCAGGGGCCTTGGTCACACTTCCACACACACACACACAGAAGAATGCTTGTGGTCACTCACAGAGCAGAACACAGACCAGGAAAGCAGTGGCCACACCTCACCTTAGATCACACTACCTTGGAAGAACCAGAACCTTACAAAACATCAGCATGTAAAACCTGAACCTTGGGATATGCCCCCTTTAACCTAGGAATAGAGCACAACTTTAACATAAAGTTAAACTTTAAGAAATAAGGTAGAAACATGAACAAACAATTGAAACAGGATTTAACCATAAAAAGTAACTATGATACAGGGAAGATGAAAAAACAAAGTCAGAAGATGAAAATGAAGTCAAAACAGCTACATGCAAAGCTTCAACAACAACAACAACAACAAAAAAGTGAATGGGTCACAGATACAAAAAGCATTCAGAGAAGAGCTAAAAAAGTATTTTATAAAAAAATATCAAAGTGGAGGAAAAATTGAAAAAGGAAATGAGAGTGATGCAAGAAAATCATGGAAAGAAAGTCAATAGCTTGGTAAAGGAGTCACACACAAAAAAACACTGACAAAAATAGCACCTTAAAAAACAGAATAGGTCAAATGTTAAAAGAGGTACAAAAATCCACTGATGAGTACTGCTTAAAGATCAGAATTAGCCAAATTTTAAAAAAGAGTATAAAAACTCACTGGAAAAAGTAATGCTTTAAAATTAGATTTGGGCAAGTAGAAGCTAATGACTCCATGAGACACAAAGAAAAAAAACAAAACACAATTTTTTAAAAAATGCAAAAGAAACAAGAAAATATGAAATAGCTTACTGGAAAAAAAAGCACTGACCTGGAAAATAGATTGAGGAGAGAGAATTTAAGAATTATTGATCTACATGACAGCTGTGATAAAAAAGAGAGCCCAGACATCATATTTCAAGATATTATCAAAGTGCCCTGATATCCTAGAACTAGAGGGTAAAATAGAAATTGAAAAAATCCACCAATCATTACCTAAAAGAGATTTCAAAATGAAAACTCCCAGGAATATTGGAGCCAAATTTCAGAGCTCCCAGGTCAAGGAGAAAACATTACAAGCAACCAGGAAGAAACAATTTAAATATTGTGGAGCCACAGTCAGGATAAAACAAGATTTATCAGCTTCTACATTAAAGTATCAAAGGTCTTGGAATGTGGTACTCTGGAAGGCAAAGGAATGAAGATTACAATCAAGTATAACCTATCCAGAAATACTAAATATGATTCTTTTTTTGGGGGGGGGAGAATGGATATTTAATAAAATGGAGATCTTTCAAACATTCCTGATGAAAGGGCCAGACCTGAATAGAAAATTTGACTTTCAGATACAAGATTCATTTCAGATACAAGACACACAAGATACAAGAGAGGCATTAAAAGGTAAACATGAAAGAGAAATCATAAGCAATTTAGTAAGGCTAAATTGTTGACCTTCCTACATAAGAAAATATATTATTAATTGCTAACATCTTTATAATCATCAGAGTAGGTAGAAAGTGTATATATAGAAGGCATTGTGGGAATTGATTATGATGGGGTGATTAAAAATAAAATTTAGAGTTGAGAGAGGGATATAGTAAGAGAAGGAAGAAGGGACAGGTAGAATGGGGCAAATTATCTCATATAAAAGAGGTATGAAAGAAAGTACTTTTACAGTGAAGGAGAAGATAGAGGTATGGCAGGAAATATTTGTGTCATACTTTCTTCAAAATTGGTTCAAAGAGGTAATAAAATACACACTCTCTTGGAAAGAGGTAAGAAAGAGGGGTTCTGACACACCAGAAGAACAGATTGGGAGAGGCAGTAATTAGAAACAAGGCAGACTTTTCAGGAGAGATGGGGTGAAAGGAGAAAGAGAGTAAAGGATAAACAAGGGGGAAATAGGTTGGAGGGAAATATACAGTAAGCATAACTGTGAATGGACATGGGATGAACTTACCCATATAATGGAAGCAAATAGCAGAGTGAATTAAAAAAACAGAACCCTATAATATGTTATTTATAAAAACAACACACTTGAAGCAGAGTCAAATGCAAAGTAAAGCTAAAGATCTGGAGAAGTATATGTTAATACTTCAGCTGAAGTAGAAAAAAAAAGCAGGAGCAACAGTCATGACTTCAGATAAAACAAAAGCAAAAACAGATGTATTAAAAGAGATATGTAGAAAAACTACACTTTGCTAAAAGGTCTCATAGAAAATGAAGTAACTAAACATACGCTATTCCACGGTATAGCATCCAAATTCTTACATGAAAAGTTAAGTGAATTACAGGAGGAAATGGAATATAAAACCATACTAGTGTGGCCCCTCAACTTTTCCATCTCCAAACTACATAAATCTAATGAAAAATAAATAAGAAAGAAGTTAAAGAGATGAACGAATTTTAGAAAAGTTAAATATAATAGCCCTCTGGAGAAAATTGAATGGGAATAGAAAGGAATGTATGTGTGTGGGTGGGTGTGTGGGTGTGTATTTTTTTCCTCAGCAGTACATGGTAACCACACAAAAGCTGACCATGTATTAGGGCACAAAATTCTCACAACCAAATGCAGAAGAGCAGAAATTTTACATGCATCCTTTTCATATCAGTGTGACATAGTGTATAGAATGCTGGATTTGGAGTCAGGAAAACCTAGTTTCAAATTCCACCTCAAGCCCTACCAAGTTATCTAAATCTGTCTAAATCACTTCACTTTGCCTTAGCTCAGTTTCCTCATCTGTGTAATGGGGAAGGGGGGAATGACAGCTACAAAATCTGCCTTATAGGGTGTTTATTAGGAAGAAATTAAGTAACATGAGTAAAGGACTATGCAAACCTCATAGTACTATCAACATGTGAGTTATCATTTTCAACTACAAATTTGGAGGAGTCTATAGACATAGTATGTGCCACCCTTGATGAAGTGACTTTGTCATCTCTAACCCTATAATTTAGTTTCTGCTTTCTTATTCCATTAAAACAATTCTTAATTACACTTATTGAATGCCATTCTTATAACTGACCAATTGATATGTAATATTCATCAACTAGCATAATGTAATAAAATAAGCAATAAGAATAATTTCAATGGGAGGAGATATGATTTGGGGAAAAAGAGAGACTAACAGATCAACTGGAGTCAATTCTGACCTCAGTTCTGGTGGTTTTCCAGCTGTGTGAATTTGAGTGACTTTCACTACATAAAGTAAAGGAAGAAAGTTACTTTTCGCATTTTTGTCTGGAACAATTTTTGTATGGTATGCTAGGAAGAAGCAATGGACTTACAGTTAGGAAACCAGGGTTCAAGTGTCAGCTCTGTCATTTAATATCCATAGAACAGTACAGTAGAATAGAAGTATAGTACAGAGGACAGCACAACCTCTGGAGACAGAAGATTTGAGTTCAAATCCTACCTATTTTCCATTAAACTCTGAGGTTCTCAGTTTCCTTTTCTAGAAAATGAGGGCATTGAGCTAAATGTCCTTTTAAGTCCCTTCTAATGCTAAGCCTGACTCTTTTCTTCCAAACCTGACCTCTCATCTTATTAGATACTGGGAGAGTTCCCTTACAGCTTGAAGGCTACACCACTCCCTGGCCTGACCTTGGCTGCTAGACAGACCTTGGCATTCAGTGATACTGTGGTTTGTGGTAGCACTAACCACAGAATCGGATCTTCCCAGTGGCTTCAAGTCACAGATATTTTCACCAGCTAATGGTGGGATTGGGATGATAAAAGATCTGGAGAACAACCCCCTCCCCTATTTTGGGTTTTTGTTAGTGTGAATAAATGAGTACATAGACAAAATTACCCTTGTATTGCTTTCAGAGGAGAGTCTTTTCTGGGATAATTACACCAAATTAGATGCTTATTAATTGAATATTTGCAAAAAATCTTAAAGGAACAACAATTAAGTTTAAGGTAAAGCATTCTGTGTAGGAATAATTAAAAGGAAACACTCGGGTTGCAGATTTTTTGATCCATGTATTCCTTCTTCTTGACTTCTATAATTTGAAAATAAGGGATGCTATAAATAAAGATCTAAATGAGTAAAGGTCTAATTTAGACTGACATACCTTTAGGCATCTTAAACCAAAGTCCGTTAAAAATTGTCTTTCGTTTGCCAACTTGTAAGAGGTTAAAAAAATCAGTTCTCTATATTTTGACTATGTAGTCCAGTCAGAAATTTTAAGTCAATTAACCCCTGGACCAATAATTACAATGTTAAAAATATCTCTATAGCTGAGAACAATCAGTCAACAGACATTTATTAAATACTACAGCCCAGTTACTATGTTAGGTATGACAGTCACTGCCTTGGTTCTCAGGTGTACCCAAGCTGCCTTCCTCTTAGGGTTATGACTCTTCTAGAATGGGTCTGGCGGAATAAATAAGGACTCAATCATAGTTCTTGCTATAACTTCTTTACATCGAGGCAAAGTGGGAAAAGCAAACAAACTTTTAGCAACAAATTTGGAAGTATTGCACATTAGTCACTAGAGCTATCCTGAACAGATTGCAGCAAAACTTCTTTTACAACAGTCAGAGGCACCAGTGAGAGGAAGAGAAAACTACTTACATATCCCCCCAACTTCCCGTTCTGTATTCAAATCTCAATATCAGAGCAATTGTATAGTATATCATCTAAGCTAGGATGTATACCTAACACCTTGGATGACAGAGTCAGGATTCAAAAAGGTCTCAACAGGCTGCAATATTGGGCTGAACTGAATAAGATGAAATTTAATAAGAAGATAATTGCGTAGTTTTACTTTGGGGTTAAAAAAATCAACTCTGGAGACATAAGATAGGGAGGAATAGCTAGATACTTTGTCATATGAAAATATAGAAATGTTAGGGGATTGCATGAGTCAGCTGTGTGATATGACTCCCAAGACATTAATTACATGGTTAATGAAAGGGTGAGTTCCGGGATAAGGAGGCAATAGCCCTGATTTACTCTGATCTAGTCAAAACACATCTAGGGCACTGTGTTTATTTTTGGGTGCCATGTATTAAAGAGAACATCAGTCAGATAGAGAGTATGCAGAATGAGGCAGCAAAGATATTGAAATGGTGAGGACTAACTAGGAAGGAAAGAAGCAAACCAGTATTTACTAAGTGCCGACTGTGTGACAGACACTGCACTGTTTTTAGAAAATATATATATTATCTTGTTGAATCATCATTAACAATCATGTGAAGTATTATTATCCACATTTTACAGTTGAGGAAACTAAGACAAATGCTAAGTTAGTTGACCAAGGTCATCCAACTAGTAAGTATCTGAGGCTGGATTTGAACTCAAATCTCCCTGACTCCAAGCTCAGTGTTACATCTACTGTATCACCTACATACCATCAACATCTGACTGCATTCTCATCACAGATAGTTTATTGTTTATGGACCTGCTTCATTGCTTGAGCTTATTGGATTTTTTTCTTTTGTCTTTGCTTAGTAACACTTGACCAGGAAAAGATGGTGCTCTTGGTGGGAAGAAGAAGAAAAACAAAACAACTAATAAGCTTAAGGAGTAAAATATAATCTGTTCCTATTTCTTCATTGTGTGATTTATTTCCATCTGCTGAGGCCTCTTATCTAAGTAGCAATAATCAGGAATATTAGGACATTGCCCCTGCCTTGATTAATTCTCAACTGAATGGTTTCTTTATTTGATCTAATTAATACCTACTTTTATCATAAAGGCTACTAAAATATCACATTGATATTTGTTGAGGTTAAGGTGCTGTAGATTAATGGTTAGCTCTTCTTCAAATCACTTCTAATCGAGCCAGGCTTTTCAGCAAGGGGCAGTAGTTGCCATGACAGACCAAAATTTGCACACTCAGAGGATATGATTCCTCTAAACAAATTTGTGACTCAGTCAATTCCTTATAGTTGGGAATTCACGTAGTGCCAAATGTCCTGTGTAGACAAAGAATAGAGTGGAACGTTTGCAAGCAAGTTTTTAAAACATTTTGGATGACAATTTCTGACAAGGAAATGGGCCACGACGATGGTCTGAGGTGTTGAGATCCCCTCTAGACTTTTTATATTCTAATACTAAGTTTATTTAACAGAGTGCAGGCTACAAAAGATATCACTCCTTAGACAGTAGGAACTGGTTTTCTCAGCCACCTGTTTACCACATTAATTCATATCCTCACATTTAGAAGACTGGCTCTTTTCTACAATTATAGTCTACTATGTTTTCATCAGCAGAATTCTCATTTTAGGAGGGAGGCAAAACCCAAATCAAGTGGCTTCCTTTGAAAACCTAGTCTATTTATAACTGTTTTGCAGCAAAGCAAAAGGAAGTGAACAACTATTTCCACCCTCCTGGGAGTTCCGCCCCACCCCCCAAGATATCCAGAAGTATCAGTCAGGGTTAAGAGAGCTCTGTTTAGGACTGAGTCATTAAATTATATCACCATATATCCTTTAATCAAGTTGTGAAGGCCCGCAAAGGTACAACATTTACAAGGCAAATAGAAATTAACTGTGAGACAGTAGAGATGAAGTCTGTACCTAAAGCAGTGCCTGGATTCCACAAAGAAGGCCTTCATTTAAAGATGTGTTTTTAAATAATTGATCATTACCTAATTAATAGTGAAATTTGTGTCCCTTATAATTACTAACATTGGTTAAACTGGACACTAATAAATATCCCATCTGGTGTTGAAAAGTTCATTTTGGTCACTATCACTAATCCTGCTCTCCCTAACATCACTGGATAAATTATAACTTTGGAGGCAAGATGTTCTTTTTCCTCTCCTTTCTTTACAAAAAAAAAAAAAAACCAAGAAATTGATTGACTATGCAGATAATTAAATGTATCCCATTATGTACAGACTTTAAATTATTGCTATAGCCTTAAGTTTAGACAAGTATAACAAAATACATAGATTTGTGAAAAATTTTAAGGAACAGTAAATACATGCTCATTCCTAGTTTTATCTTCCTTGATTAGTCACCCTTTCCCAGCTTTCCACATTTCCTTTTTGAACAGAATTTCACATATGATAAGAGTCTAGTAAGACATCTCCCTCACTTGATCAATTATTGTGTCCTTAGCCATCTCACAAAGCTAAAAGTAAGGCTCTGCTCTCAAATATTCTCAACACTGGATGCCACATTTTAGGAAGGGCATTGACAAGTTAAGAAACACCCAGAGGAATGAATCAAGCTGATGAATAGATTGGGGATTATATTATATTAGGACTGAGTAAGGAGAATGGGGATTGTTTGTATCTGGAAGAGAAGGCTATGGTTTGGCATCTTAGATGGTTTCAAGATTTAGAAAGCTGTCACATGCAGTAAGGACTGCACTTGATTGGAATGCCATAGAGAGGAATCATGTTCCTAGTAAATTGTTATACTAGATGACTTCTGAGGTCTCTTCTAATTCTAGCATTTGATGGAATCATCAATCTATGTATGAGTCTAAGTATAATAGACTAGCAAAAGAGTGAAATAAATGAAATTTCAAACTCTTTATGTTATGGTATGTTTGTGTGGAAGGTAAATTTTAAATGATCCGAAGGAAAAAAATGAAAATAAAAGTTATTTGAACTTCAAAAGACAAACCTTGCTTACTCCTAAGATTACAATCCCAGTGGATTATACAATGCTTTCAACTAAAAATCTTTCTTTGATGTGAAAGTTAAATTATCTTAGATAGCATTATATTTCAATATTTTCTAGTTTATCACAGGCTAGAATTTCCTATTTTGGAGAAAAAACATTCCAGCAAATTCTAATAACCATAATATTGTAAGTTTTTATTTTCTGTTGAATCTTATTATAATGAATCCTCTTGCCCATCTGAGTTAGCAAATGGCTTTTAGTTTAAATTGACATGGCTGAGATTATAGAAAAGCTTGGTCAGTGACAACTAATTTTAAATAATAATCTGCCTACCATTTCATGACATTCTAAAGCGTCTACTAAGTAATTAAAAGTTTGTGATTTGTTAACAGGGGAAGCTACTCGTAAAGTCACAAATTCTTTTAATAATGGTGCAATTTCATGCCCAGATATAATTTGTTATGATCATCAAATTTCTGGCACACATCTATTTCAAGTACAAATGGATTGAGATATTTTATTTTAATTAAAATAGCAAAGTGACCTAACACTAATAATATCAAGTGTGAATAAAATACAGTCTCATGCTGGAAAAAAAAATAGACCAAGTAAGATAGAATTCTGTGCAAAATCACTAATGGATTTTCTTTGCTCCATTTTTCAATGATGATCTATATCCAATGAACATTTCCAGAATATTTCTTAGCCCTGGTTATTAAAAGTGATTAATTCCTTTTCTGATAAATGGCAACACAAATTTCTACCTGTAGAACACTTTGAATAAATATTCTAAGTAAGTACGGGATCAGAAAAGACAAATTACTTGATAACAGCAAAAAGACTTAGATGAACTCTTTTTGAAGGGTCCTCATATGTTACTAAAGTTGTTCTTGGGCATTTTCTTTGCCCATTATGCAAATATTTCAACCTATTAATAATTCAAAATAGGCAATCCATTAATAATTAGGATCTCCATTACAAATCTGACCTTTAATTGAATTCTATAGGAAGACTGTGAAAAATGAGACTCTTGATTTATGCTAAGAATAAAGGTTAAAAACCGTTTTCCTAGACAATCTAATGTTTGTCATTATTGCTTAATCAGAAACATTGAAATAAGAAACTTTTTTGTCCAGGTATGCTGAACCCCTCTTTGTTCAGTATCACCATTTCCCTAAAGTCTTAATTTCTCCTTTTTCCTATAACTCAGACATTCACTCTATAGTTATTATGTGGGTAGATCTATTTTTAAAAATTTAATGATCACTAAGTGGTTAAAGATATATCCCCACCCACATTTCTTTTTCACAGATCAGGAAACTAAAAAAAATAACTGAGAAAGTTATGATTACACAGATCCACAAATGGACTGTGTTAACCATTGTGAGTTGAATGACCAGTCAAATCAGTCAAGTTATGACAGTCTAGTCACTCAGTTTGATGAATATTTCCCTCATTGAATTAATCAATTGTTCAACTACAGTGACTGAGGCAATCAGTTCTTTCAGCAGGCAGTGTGACTCTCACTTGAGTGACAGAGCAAAGGAGACCTTTAAGAGATAGTGGCAGAGCAGGGATTAGAATTCATAGTAACCAACTTATGCTTTAGCACTATGGATGCTGAGCCTAAGCCCTGTGATAAGGAGAAAAATGATAATTCCCTATGAAAAAAAAAAGTTCTACTTTTGGTATATTTTGTAGGCAATGTCTGTTTCATTCTTCATGTTCATCCACTTGTCTGCCTATTCACCCATGTATACTTCTCTTTATGAAGAGATTTTGATTAAGACTGAATCTGAAGGCAAGGGGGAAGACCACAAGTGGAAAATTGAGAAAGGAAAGAAATACTCTTTAAAGACATTATGTTTCCTTACCTATAATACAAAAGAAAAACCTCTGTAGCTAACAGAGCTGGGGAAAGTGATCATATAGGATGGGAATACGAAAGTGAGTTGGAAATTGTTATTGAATGTTTTGAAAATAATTGATTTCCTCAATCAGCCTTTACTGATGAATTAAATGATGAGTAATTCCTGGAGGACTCTGAAAAAAAACCTCATGCCCATTTATGTTACACATTTCCTTCCTACAATCTTCTTCTCACTGTGTTACGAGTCAAATAGTTTCACTCTATTTTATAGACATAAAGGTAGATGGATGGATAGATTATAAAATATAATATTCTAGATATAAAAGCAAATCTTTAATAATTGTGCCTAGATTTGTTTTGGTGTATTGAGCTTATAGGAAGGAAATCATCTTGCCCCTTCTCCTTTTTTCCTCCCTTTGTAAAACAATAGGAGACACGTGTAAAGTATACTATAGAACACATGACATAGAGGAAAGGAAAACACTGGTTGGAGTTGGCTGGGAATAAAAGGACAGCTGAGAGAAAGAAGCAAAAAAGAACATAATGCCAAGCAAAGGCAACTTCCAAGGTTCGGATTACCAGCATAGCAATCCCCATTTATTCAGCAAACATTCACAGAACAGAGAAAGTCAAAATATAGTATAACTCAAACATTTCACTAGTAAGTTCTTCATTCAGTCCAGGTACTACTCCACCCCTAGATGGTACATGCTTTTAGTCAGTCTCTTCTCAAATAGAGATCAGACTACTCCACCCCTAGACAGTACAGTCTTTTAGTCAGTCAAAGTCTCTTCTCAAATGGAGATCAGTTTCTAATCATAAACAAAGTACACTCACAAAAAGGCCAAAGGTTTCCCACCCCTG
>JAQQSW010020569.1:0-10824 GCA_028646575.1 Pseudocheirus occidentalis | reverse complement strand
GGTCTCTCTGATTCCCTGTATCCTCTTCCCTGGTCCCAGCTCCCTACTGAGTCTGTCAAACAATCACCTAGATTCAGGAGCTGAAAGCTGGCAGGTTCTCATCCAGTCCTCAAAGATGAACAGATCCCAGGTCCTTGTCCAGTCCTCAGGGAAATCCCTGGCACACACTGAAGTTCACAAGGTTCAGTACACCTCAAAACCTTCAGGACTTCTCTTGACTGGAACTCAAGGATCAGCCAGGCCACCAAAAAAGTCCTATCCTGTTCATATCTTCAGTCAGCTTCACTGAGGAACCAAATCCAAAATCTGTCTGTCTCTCCAAAATTCTCCTGCTTATAAGCACTGGCCTACTCCCAAGTCAACTGGGGAGTGTCTCAGCCAATGGCATTCTTCCACGTCAACAGGGGAATTCACACCTTTCCACCAATGGACAGAGTTCTATACTTAGTCCTAAGTTACTAGGATCTACTTAACCCTAAGTATATGATCTACTTAGCCCTAAGTATCTAATCTACTTAGCCCTAAGTATCCTATCCCCTTAGCCCTAAATATCAAACAAATTAATTACCATTACAGATCCTTACATTACAGTTTTAATATTAGAGTGAATCAACATTAATAGGCTAACTGAGATTGGGCCATCCTTATAGGCCTCCCCTTCCTGATGTTTGACTCCTTTATTACCATTGTACCTGTTTTTATTTTTTTGTTTTAGTTAGAGTTTTTCCTAGATTATCAAGAAAGTATATGGCAGCTAAAATGTTGCTGATGCCATAATTCTTTGATTACAATGCTATACTATTATAATGGTAGATAGATATTTTTCAATGTGTCTAATGTTGCAGCTATCCCTGAAACCTCCAGCCCTTCCATTTGACATTTTTTGCTACTTTGTAAGACCCAACTCAAATATCATGTTTTCAATGAAGTTTTCTCTAAACCTTTGGTCTATAATGATTTTCCTAGTTTTGATTCCAGATAGATATGAACAGACTCTCACCTGATCTACTGGAAAGTTTCCTTCCATATACATGTGTTGGAAACAGTATCTCCAAACAGCTAAACTTTTCATTTTAATAGTATGGGTAGACAGCAGTGCAATCATACTGAAGTAATACCAGGGTAGCAAGATACCCACTATATACTACACTCAGAACCAAGATCAATCAGGAAAATTTATGCCCAACTGACAATCAAAGATAGGATCAACACAGGTGGTCAGAATCCCCTTTTACAAACAAAATATACATGCACACAATCATTGAGCACTTACAATGTACAAGAAACCATGCTAATTTCAGATCCCAGTCCACATAACAACAAATCAAAAATACGATTTTGTCATCTAAATAATGAAATTTTGTCATTAAATATCACAGTAAGTATGGTGAAGTACTTTTCTTACAGTAACACTTTGAGGTAAGTACTAGAAATATAAATATCCCCATTTTACAAATAAAGAAGTTGAGGAAAATTATCACTGCCCTCCACTAAATTATATTATTTGATAAGAAACAAAATGTAAACATAAATTTACAATATCAGTATAAGTAAGATGAAGGATATTTTTGTGGGGTTTGAGGACATTTCCTTTTCTATTAAAAATAGTATAGAAGGAATGAATTAGATTTCTTATATTTATATTTTTCTCTCTCTAGATTCTATTGACCTGAGATATAAATAAAATAAATGATAAAATATACATTACCTAGATATATTATCTTTGGTTTATAACAACTCTTTATAGTAGATACACTGGATATCAACGTTCCCATTTTACAACTGAGCAAAGTCTCAAAGAGTTTTAATGATTTATATATGGTCAGAGAGCAATTGAGTGTCAGAGACTAGGACATAAACAGCACTATTAGATACTTCAGGAAGAAAGATAATTTCTGATGTGTTCATAAAACAAAGACTAAAAAAAGCTGACATGGAATGAATGGTTAAGAATGGGTATGTTTATTACAGGTACAGATGTGGCAGAGAGACAGTGAATAATGTTGAGATTAAGAAATTTCCTGCGGCAAAGTTGGCAGTTCAAACTTTTTTCAATCAATGAAAGAGGACTTCTTAAATGGGGCCTAGGCAATAACAGCCCTATGGTGAGAGGTATCTGGTCTTGGAGGGGTCACATTGAGAATCATGAGTGACCTATGTTATGATGCAAAGGTTATTGGAGTCATACAGAATAGCACTAGATCAAACTTCGCTTAAGGTTATCAGAATGCAACTCTAAAGGATATGTAAATATTCTACTTTTAGGTCTCTAGGTCTCCATTTATTCTATAAAATGAAAATAATTTTAATGATCATTATATATTTTATACTATGATACCATTCTAACAATTCAATAAGACAATATATAGGGAAGTATTTCATAACTATAAAGAAACTGAAATTATGGAAAGTTCTGTGATTTGCCTAAGTTCACACAGCTATCACAAAGCAGATCCTGAATTCGCATTCTGGGTTTCTGATTAAAAGTTATTGTCATTTCTAACTTCAACACACTGTTTCCTCTGGAACTTCCATGGGAGTTACTATTAATGTTTTAACATTAATAAGCATTAGTCATGACTAATGCTGAATATGGGCCATGAGATGTGGCAGAGCAATCATTCTGATCAATACACTGATTTCTACCATTATTCTTTCATAGGACTCCACAGCAGAGTCCTATATTTCCTACTGTGTCTCTTTCTTTACCCTTTTTTTCTCAGTCACCATTTAATCTCTTTTGAGTAAAGTTGATTTTTTTTCTTTCTGTTTGATGGTTTTAGTGTCATTTCCTCTGCCTAAGTTCTTAAAAGGCATTTTGTTTCTGTGAATCTATTATATTTCCCATGTTTTATGTTGCAGTAATGTATCATTTAATTGATATAATGATTTTTGAGTCATTTGTATACTTATAGGCAGAAATATTTTTACTTCTTTGCTACAACCAAAGTTACCAGTATAACTAGTTTTGTACATGAGTTACTGTGTTCTGTCCTAGATCTCTTTGAGTAAGAATCGTATAATAAGTTACAGTAATAAGTTAGAAAGGGTCAATTAGATAACTCAGTAGATAGAGTACCAGGGCTGTAGTGAGGAAGACATTTCTTCCTGAGTTCACATCTGGCCTCAGATATTTACTAGCTATAAGACCCTGGGCAAGTCACTTAACCCTGTTTGCCTCATTTTCCTTATCTCTAAAGTGAGCTGGAGAAAGAAATGAAAAATCTCTCCGATATCTTTGCCAGGAAAACCCAAATCTTTGCCAGGATCATGAAGAATGAACTATAACTGAAAAAGGAGTGAATGGCAACAAAAAACAACTGATGTAACAAAATCAAAGAACGTATACAGCTTAATATTTATTCTGATATTGTCCCAAAAGTGTTTTCCAAAATAGACTAAGTTTACAGTTTGTCTGTAACAAAGTTTACAGTTTGTCTATTACAAAATAGACAAAAGTTTGAAGTTTCACCAATCCTGTATTACTGTGCCTCACCTCCTACAGCCCCATCAGAAAGCTTATCAGAAGTTAAGAATTGGTACAAATGTAAATAAAGTCCTTATTGCAATGAAACATTTCTCTACATTCATACATCTATTATCTTTGTAGTGTAAAGGGAAACTAGGGCAACTAGGTACAGCAGAGGAAAGAATATTGGGGCTGGAGTCAGGAAGACTAATTTTCCTGTGTTCAAATCCAACTTTTGAGATGCACTAGCTGTGTGACCCTGGGCAAGACACTTATTTTTTTTTTGCCTTAGTTTCCTCACGTGTAAAATGAACAAGAGAAAGAATGGCAAATCAGCCCAGTATCTTTGCCAGGAGAATCCCTAATGGGGTGACAAAGATTCAGAAAGAATTGAAAATTACTGAGAAACATCAATAAGAAGAAAAAGAAATATAATTTGAAGGGTAATCAGAAGAATGAGGTGCTAATCTTAGTTGTTTTACTTAATGAATATGCCCATCTAGGGCAAATCACTTAATTTCTCTCCCTTTCAATTTTCTCTTCTCTCAAATCTGAATAGTAATATTTGGTTTATTTTAAATAATACCCTTTATTAAATCAAGTGCTTTGTAAACATGAAGTGCTATGGCTTAAAATTTATCTCCAAAATATCAGCCTTAGTTATTTCTTGGACTGGTAACAGGATTAATTGTGCGTGTATGTTTTTGTGTGTGATGCATTATAGCTGCTTTTCATGGATTGTACTCTCTCACTTCCTACCCAGCAATAGTGTTGATGACAAAATGGGCAGATGACTGAGCTTGTGGTACGAAAGTGTGTCTTACTAGCCATATGATTTTGGTCAAGTCACTTCTCCATAAGACCAAAGCCTGAGAATTAAGTGGGAAGGGAAAAATGTTAAAACCTAGAGATCATTTCTAAAAAAAATACAAGTTATTACCTCTTCCTTTTTATTATTTTTCCCTCTGGGGAAAGAGTTCAGATTTAAAATTTAAATGAACACATCCTCACTTATATATTTTAATGAGTACTATCTCAGAATCTTTTCCTCCCCCAGATTTTTCTCCTGAGTAGTTAGAACAGATAGGCAGTCTTCTTTTCAGGCTCAGACAGAGGTACTCAAAGGAGGCTTCCAGCAAGAAGAGAATTCACAAGAGCTACAGTACATCCAACCTGAAAATCAGGCTGCTGAAAACTACTTTGGAGAGGTTCACTTAGGCATGCAATTATCCATCTCACAGGGCTAATTGCCCATTTGCATGCACAATTTAGAAAGCCACAGTTGAAATTTGGTCCCAGGCTCTCCAACACTCATTTTATCCCTTGAAATTGGCATTTTAAAGAATGTCAGGTGCCTAAAACCCCAGCCTCATTATGTAGTTCGGCAGGAAGGGTAGTTTTTTCTTTCTTCCAAACTGGAAGATTCTGGTTTATTTTTTAAGTTAAATTAAATTATCAAAAGGAAAAGACAGGTGTGCATGAAAGAGTGTCCTGATCTACCCCCATCTAGGCTATTCTATCTGAGAGATTTCTTTATAAGAAAATAAGAGATTCTCAAGTTTAGATAATATTTCTGAAGTCATCTGGTCCAGCTTACACCTCCAGCAGGAATTCTCTCTGCTGCGTCCTTGACAAGTGTTCATCCAGATGTCATTGGAAGACCTATAGTAATGGAGTTCAGTACAAATACACTTTGAGATGGCTCTAACTGAAAGGAAAATGCTGTATATATATTGAACAAAAATCTACTTCAACATCTAGATACTGCTCTTATTTCTTATGTTTAGGGTCATTCAAAGTCATTATCATTCCTTTTTTTAAACTTCACAACCATTCATATATTTGAAGATAGCAATTTTGTCCTTTCTGATCACCGTGTATAATGATCTCATTTCATCCAAAAAATACTTCTATTTTATGGTCTCCATTCTGCTCATTATCAAGAGGTTATTATAGTTTGGGCATAGTCAATGGTCATTCTAATATGTGGAAATATCATTGGACATAGCATTCCTCAAAGGGGATCCAATTCAATCAGAGGCTATATGGCTATCCCTGTTCCTGTTTGGGATATTTAATTGCTGTATAAGAAATTATTAAGCACCTACTATGTGTCAAGCACTTTGATCTAGAAAATAGAAATATGATGCATAAGAAAACATCTGTGACATTGTATTCTATTGAGAAAGACAATGTCCAAATATGTAAGTATATATAAAATATATAGAAAAGTACTACATTTTATCATTTCAAACTAAGATTATGTTAGCACCACTTATTGCCATGTGACACTGTTGAATACATGCAAGAATAATAACTAGTAATTTGGGTGCCCAAAACAAATACCCAAAATTTGCCTTGAAAAAAGCAACATGAAATGCATCCTCAAATGAACTTTATAATTCATTATGTAAACAAATACAAGAAGTAATTAAGACAAATTCAGTTGAGTGGAAGGGTAATGAATAGTGGCTTCTATACATGTGAAGAAAAATACATGTTAAATTTATATACACCCTAATTTTTCATTTCCTGTATAATATCTTGGTCACTGTGCTGTGGTTAAAAGTCTACAAATATGAAAAACCTAATATGTTTTAAAAATTATTTTAAACCACAGTCAGTACATATAGGATATGTTATTTTTATACTGAATATATTAAATTGCATTTTTTTCTAGACCATATGTGGATAGACCATTGGGGAGATGTGGTAAAGGTTCATGACATGACTCTTGAATACTCCTGCAAAGGGATTACTCACTGTGTCTTAATATGGAATATCATGTGTGTACATATATGTATGCAAATGTTTTATGTCATCAGGTATCATTTCTACTTGTGCTTTTCCATATGGACAAGACCTACCATTGGGTAAAACTGAATATATCCCATATTGTAAACTGCAATTTTCTAAAAGGTCAAATTGGGAAAAAAAGAAAGGCTAAATATCTTCATAGAGGAGCCAGGACCACTGGGTTGCCTTCATGTATTTAAAATCCAGTTTTCCAAGATAGGGATTACTGAGCCAAAGAATCAGACAAGAGGTCTATCGGGAAGAGAATTATTGAATTGATAGCAAGATTAACCAGAGAATACAAAGGACAAATCAAAGAAAAGTTTTTGTTTATGTTATTTTGGTTGAGACAGAGTAGAGATGGAGTGTGAAGGAGAAGGATTCACTGTACAAGGAAAGCTAGGAGGGTTTTTTTTGCCTTTTTTCTCCATGGAGGGCAACTAGGTTGTGCAATGCACAGAGTGCCATGCCTGGATTCCTGACTTTAAATCTGGTCTCAGTTATTTACTAGCAATGTGACCATGGGCAAGTCACTTAATCTTGTTTGCTTTAGTTTCCTCATCTGTAAAATGAGACTGCATAAAGAAATGGCAAAGTACTCTGCCAAAACAAACAAAAAAACACATGAAACAGTGGAAGAGAGGCATGAAGAGTAAAGTATGACTGAAACAACTTAACAACAAAAGTAAAAATTTTCTTAAGGTACAATGTACACTTTGTGGCTTTGGGGTATAGATTGAACTCATTTTTCTTCCAACTCTGAAATTCTGAGATAAAGACACCAGGCATTACTAGGGGAAGAGAAGCAGAAGCACACGAGAAAGGTTCATCTGAGAAGGCAGTTTCAGAACACAATCTTTTGACTCAATGCTTCTGTATGCCATATTCCTTTACATATTTTCCCTACAATTATCTAAATCACTCTTAACCTGTATACAAATTTCGGCTTAGCTATCCATAATAATCTATGGGTTATTATTTGTTATTGCGGTTTATTCATTAAGTAAAGTCCCAATGTCACTAGGGCCTTGAGAAAATGGAAATGTTTGGAAATCATCAAAAATAGTCTGTATCAGAAAAACTTCATTTGTTAGTGTGAGCAACCATACACAACCCACCCCTTCTACCATGTTCTCTTAAATGCATGCCCTATTGACAATGAACTCAACCATTAAAATCTTTTCTCTCCCACTTCTTACATATATCAGCTGTTTTTGAAATCTGGCACCCTATCCTCCACCTCCCCACCCCCCAATAGCATAATCTCCTTGGTCATTCTTTCCAGCACATATTGACTACACTTCACTCATATCCCTTGATTCACTAGTAAAGATGAGTTAGAAAACTGCTTACTCCCATTGCCATTTCTAGATTCTCTCCCTTTCCCCATCTCATAGTGACTTCTGCTCCTTTGTGATTTGTTATTCATGTCTAAAATTCAACGCAAATTAGGATGCTATTGTCTACAGATTTCTAGGTTGTTCCTCAAAGAGTTTTTTACATAGCTCATAAATTTCCTTTTTTTCTCTAACTCCTGCCTTCATACTACAGGACTTTAGCATGCATACTGAATCTTGTTCAAATACCCTGATCACTGAGTTCCTCACTTCTCATGACCTGCTCCCCTACCTCACTTCAGCCACACATAAAACTGGTCATACTTTTGATCATGCAATCATGTTCATATGTGCCACCTCCTTGTTCAGTAATTTAAAAATCCCCTTATCTGACCACAAGCAGCTGGCTTTTTATCTCTAGGCTGCTCAGTTGATACACCATGACCTCTAATCCCTCAACCTCTCAATTTTCTTTAAAGTAATTTTCCCAGATAAGCCACTCTATCTCCACTTTCCCCATCTTGACCTTTAAGTAAAATAATTTAAGCTGTTCTTTTCTCTTGAATCCCTGGCCCTCTTGTCATTTCACTGATTACACCTTATAAAGTCTGTCTTTTTAATTAATTAGTTTACTTTCTTGTTTATATCACTCATTTCCACAAGATTTTGAGTGACAAATTTTCTCCCCATCTTTCCCCTACCCAGCACTTCAAAACAACCAACACACTGTATAGCCCTTCCCACTTCTACTCTCTCCTATGTCCTCCCCCATCACCCTTCTGACTTTCCTGTAGGGCAGGTTGGGTCTCCCTAGCCTAGTGCCTGTATATCTTAATTCCCAGTTGCATGTAGTCAATAACAATAATAACAATAATATATATATATGCAAGTATATGTATATATATGTATGTATGTTTGTATGTATATACATATAGATTTTTAACATTTGATTATAGAACTTTAAATTCTAGATTCTTTTCCTTCCTCCCTTGTCACCCACTCCCACTGGAAAGACAAGCAATTCAATACAGGCTGTACATGTGTAGTTACCTAGAACATCTCCACAATGGACATATTGTGAGAGACTGGTTATATGTCCCTCCTTCCTAACCCCTGCAACCTCCCCACCCTTGTTCAATTCTCTACCTTGTCCCTTTACAGAAGTGTGTACTTCCAGCAACCCTCCCCCCCCAACCTGCCTTCCCTTCTGTTATCCAACCTCTCATCCCCATCGCCCCTATTCTTCGGTGTGGCAAGACACCCAGTTTAGAGTTTATGTCATTCCTTTCATAAGCAAAATTCAATGAGAGTAAGGTTGACTCATTCCCTTTTGCCTTCTTGTTCCTCACTACATTGTAACAATTGTTCCTACCCTCTTCTATATGAGATGAATAAATCCATTCTCTCTTTCCTTGCCTCCTCTTATTCTAATCCTTGCCTACTTCTAAATTTCATCTTTGAAATTATTGTCCCTTCCTATTCAATTGATCCTGTGCCCTTTATATACACATATATACACATACTCAGATATGTATTCATAAACCCTCCTATATAGACATATGTGTATGTATACATGTATATGTATATATGTGTGTGTGTTTCTGTGTATATATACAAATTTGCATTCCCTTCATTCCCTTCACCTATCCTCATACTAAGAAAACTTTTCTAAGTTACAGTTATCATTTTTCCATGTTGGCATGTAAATAGTTCAATTTTGATAAATTCCTCATGATTTCTTTTCCATGTTTATCTTCTTGTGTTTGAGTGTTGAATTTTGTTTTCATTTCTGGTTTTTCAGCAAGAATGTTTGAAAGTTATCCACCTCACTGAATGACCATATTTTTCCCTGGAAAATTATACTCAGTTTTTCTGGGTAGGTGAGTCTTGGTTTTAATCCTAGCTCCCTTGATGTCTGGTAATATCATATTAGAGGCCCTTTGATCCCTCAATGTAGAAACTGCCATATTCTGGGTTATCCTAACTGTATTTCCACAGTATTCAAATTGCTTTCTCTTGGCAGTCTGTAGTATTTCCTCCTTGATCTGGCGGCTCTGGAACCTGGCTATAATATTCCTAGGAGTTTTCATTTTGGGATCTTTTTCAAGCAGTGATAAGTGGGCGGAGTCAAGATGGCCAGCATAGTAGCAGCAAAGTTTCACAGCTCTCATACATCCACCTTAAATACCCATAAAATATGACTATAAACAAATTTTAGGGCTCCCAAACAAAAATACATAAAACCCATCTCTTGCTGAAGGCAGCTGGGCAGGTGGGGCTCATTGTAGCAGGCTGGGAGCTGCAGCCAGCCCAGTCTGAAACTGCAGCTGGCCCATCCTAATACCACAGCCTGGTCCCAGGGTGGTTGGGAGGAGCCACAGCTTGAGTCTAGAGGAGAGCGGATCTGCAGCACCTGGGGCAGAATCCACATTTATCAAGACAGGAAAAATAAGTCTTAGAGAAAGGTCAGTGGAATTCAAGCTAAATTTGGGGGAAAAAAGCAGGCCTGGCCAAACTACTCCCAGGGCAAGGAAGCAGTGGGAAGTGGCAGAGCTGCAAGCAGCAACTGCCTCCACTGGGCTGCTTCAGAGCTCTTGGATTGCCAATTGCAGTGGGGCCAAGACAATTGATCAGGGCCAAAGGCTCTTGCATTGAGCAGCGTGGATAGGGATTGTGGTCTTAGGTGGTGGTCCTGGGGTGCACTTTCAGCAAGCCAAAGCTGATGTGGACTGCAGAACCCCCCTAATAGCTTAGGTAGCTGTAAAAACCCAAGTGATTTGGGACAGAGCTTTCCACCTTGGTAACAGAGTTACACAGAGATAAAAAACTCAAGAAATTAATTGACAGGCCAAGATGAGGAAAAAGAAGCAAAATAAGAATGGCAATAAAGCTCTAGAATCCTTTTTGTGGACAAAAAGGATCAAAACATGGAATGGGAGGAAGACAACACAGTCAGAACTCCCACATCAAATGCTTCC
Organism: Pseudocheirus occidentalis; assembly: GCA_028646575.1. Classification (NCBI taxonomy): domain Eukaryota; kingdom Metazoa; phylum Chordata; class Mammalia; order Diprotodontia; family Pseudocheiridae; genus Pseudocheirus; species Pseudocheirus occidentalis. Next base: position 244 of record JAQQSW010020569.1, on the reverse strand, counting down.
AAGAAACATGAAGATTGCCTATAAGATATAGAACAACTTAAAGAGGACTTTGAAAACCAAAAAAGAGAAGTGGAGGAAAAATTGGGAAGAGAAATGAGAATGATGCAAGAAAATCATGAAAAGAGAGTCAACAATCTGACTGAAGTAAACAACACCTTAAAGAACACATTAACTCAAATGGCAAAAGAGGCCCAGAAAACCAATGAGGAGAAGAATGCCTTAAAAAGTTGAATTTGTCAGAATG
>JAQQSW010020568.1:0-10825 GCA_028646575.1 Pseudocheirus occidentalis | reverse complement strand
TTCCTTACCCTGGATGGTTTAGCAACCTAGCCAAAGGACTTCATTTACTGGACTTTCAAAACAAATTTATTACCAAATGATTTCACAAAGATTATGCACCATCCTAGGAATCAGATTTTAGGACAGGCTCTGACAAGTTGGAGCAAATTCAGAAAAGGTCAACTGGGAGGGCAAAGGGATGCAATATTACATCAAGTTGAAAGAACCTGGGGTGCCACTGGAGAAAAACCTCTATTTTAGAGGTGCATGATAACAGTTTGATCTATAGGCCTCTAGATGTGAAAGAGGGAGATATTTATTTTGCTTGATTTCATTGGGTTCAACCAGGAGGGATGAGTAGATGGCACAGAAAGGATAACTTTGACTCATTATTAATTATTATCATTAATACTATGTTGTTTATGTTGGTTATATTATTAATGACTGTATTTATAATTATTATTACTGAAAATAGCATTTCTATAATGCTTTGAGATTTGCAAAGTGATTTACAATTACTATCTCATTTGATCCTTACAACAGCCCTAGGAAGTAGGCACTATTATTATCCCCATTTTATAGATGAGGAACCTGAGGAATGCAGAGGTTAAGTGATTTGTTTAGGGTCACATAGCTAGTAAATGCCTGAGGCAGGCTTTCCTGACTCCAAGCCCAGCACTCACTCCACTTCACTACTTTTAGGAAATACTTCCTAATGGGAGTCTCCAAAAGTAGTATTACTTGCTTTAATAGGCAATGAGTACAGGGGTGACTAGGTAGTGCAGTGAATAGAGCCTTGGCCCTGAAGTCAGGAGGACCTGAGTTCAAATCCAGCATCAGACACTTAACACAAAACTAGCTATGTGAGCTTGGGCAAGTCACTTAACCCTGATTGCCCTAGCTTCCCCCTGCAAAAAAAAAATATATATATATATATATATATAAAATAGGCAATGAGTTCCCCATGACTAAAGGTCTTTGGAGAAATAAGTATTTTGTTGAGTATGCAGCCAAGAAGATTCCAGATAAAGTGTGAGTCCAAATCTGAGGTCTCTCCCAAGCCTGGGTAGCTCTTCTCCTGGTTTGCCATGGTCACTGGCCCAACCCACAGCCATGATAACATAGCTGATGGAAACAACAGAATTCAATCAAGTTTTGCAGTTTTTCCATAATACTACAAGATATACAGAATGATTTTCCCTACATACAATACTTAATATAGGATAGGACAGATCTGCCTGTCTACTAGGAGGTACTTCTTGTCAAATGGTCTGAATCTCTCATAGAATTTAATTCCTTGTTCTCAAAAGGAAGAACAACTCTCTGTCAGCTCACCAGGTACCTTTCATACTATAAACCTGGTTACTCATACCTCCTTCACTAAAAATTCATAGCATGATGAATAACATTCCTCAGTCAGTGACAATTCAAACTTGAGGTTTATAAATAAGACAGGCTTCTACTCCAGAATGAGAAAAGGGAACATAATTGAGCAGTATATGTGGTGTGAATGAGAAATGTTTTATCTGTGTTGTCAAAATGCCATCTGCAGTGAAAGAAACCTAGATATCAATTTTCTTGGATTGCTGGGTTTCTTGCAAGAGTAGGAATGCAGAAATACCCCAAACCTGCCTCCTTAGTGGTTATAAATGGCCAACTACACTTAGAAATGAAAAACTTTTTTATTTGTTGGTTTGTTTGGAGGGAGAGTTCTGAAGGGGAAAAAATAACGCTAAAATATCTACTTACCCGATTGTGTTAAGAGCTCAAGAAAAGTTTTACCATAGGCTCAGTTTGACTCAAGTTAGGTAAGTTATACAATAGATAGAGTGCAGGCGGGCCTGTATTCAGGAAGACATGGGTTCAAATCTGTCAGTTTCAAGTCTTTTAACACTAGCTATGTGACTATGTGACAAGTCACTTCACCCTGTTTGCCTCAGTTTCCTCATCTGTAAAATAAGCTGGAAAGGGGAATGGTAAACCACACCAGTATCTTTGCCAAGAAAATCCCGAAAGGGGTCACAAAGAGTCAGACTGAAACAACAATTCAATATTTATTAAGTACCTGCCCTGGATAAAGCCCCAGACTACGCATTGTGTTTGTCTTTTGTTTTCAAAGAGAATCATGGCATCAGGGAAATGATGACATGACTTGCTGTTGACTTTGATTTGAGTGAGGGAGGGCTGTGCAAGGTCACCAGTCTCACTTTCTCCTCCAGAGCCATCTGGGTCCAGTGGCCAGATATCCATCAGGATGACTGAAGATGGCCCAGGATGTGGGACAAAACCAAACAATCCTAGTTTTCAAGGCAGTTAACATTCTACTAGAGGAAAGGGTGGAGTGAGAGGTGGAATCAGATTTTTACATGGATTAGTACCTACAGGAGAAATTGAGAGAGGAAAAGGCACCTGGAGGCCTCAGCAAAGGGAAAGACCAATTGAACAGTTTTTCTGCATAGTATTCAGCATGGTGCAAAGGAAGGAACAGTGGGTTTATATTTTGAAGACATATGTTTGAGTCTTGGTTCTATTACTCACTATCTGTGGGCAAATCAGTTAGCATCTATGAGTCTCGGTTCCATCTTCATTCAAATGAGGGGTCTGGAGAAGGTGGTGTGTAAGATACTTAATAATTTGAAATCAGATAATCCAATTAAAAAGGAAAATGTCTAATGGTTAAGATGGAATTTGAGGGAGGCAGTGTGGAATAGTGGATAGATAAGAGATAGATAACATGGCATTGGGAAGACCTGGGTTTAAGTCCCCTTAGGATAGGGGTGGGGAACCCGAGGTCTAGAGGTCACTGGTTGCCCACCTCTACCCTAGGATATATGCTAGCTTTATGAGTCTATGAAAGTTTTTCAATATATCAGTGCTTCAGGAAACTAGAAGACTGTGAGGTAAAGGGTGGGTGTCAGTGTGTAATGATATCGAGAATTTCCCCACTGGAAATTCCCCATACCAATGAATTCTGCTCCACCCCCAACAAAAAGTACATTTGATTGTTATACTTTCTTTTAGAATAATCTAAAACAATGATCTCAAAAACATCCTCCCTAAGTCATATGATGCAGCTGTTTGTTCAGAAGAATACATAATCAGATTGTCAAGCCTTTATGAAGAAAAACAAATATTTAGGCAGCAGTAAAACAAATAGATGAGTACTATAAATTTCAAGCAAAAGAAGTCATTTGAGTTGAGGGCCACCTAGTACTTTTACAGTGTATTAGCAACTTGTCTTTTTTACCATCTGGTTTATCAGCGGGATATTAACTTTATAGGGATTTCCAGCAAGATGGCCAAGTTGAAAGGTTTCAAATAAGTCCCATTCCCACTTTGTTTTTTCAGAATGACTAGAAATATGCCAAATAAATTAAAAGAACAACAAAATGAGTGGAGTTAGTCTAATTACCAACACTTTATTAAGTGTCTACAATGGGCTAGGATTGTGCTTAGAACTAGAAACACAAGAAAGGGCAAAAATAAGCCCTGTCTCAGGGAATTCACAGGTTAATGAGGTGGACAACCTGTCCAGACAAGACATTTATAGGATAAGTCCAGAGATAATAGAAGAAGGAAGTCACTAGCATTATGGGAAACCAGGAAGGTCCCTTACAGAATATGAGATTTCAGCTGTGATGTGAAAGGAGTCAAGAAAGTCAAAACATGGAAATAAGGAGGGAGAGACTTTCAGGTACAGAAGACAAACTGTGAAAATATACTGAGTCAAATGATGGGGTAGTTTGTACTAGGAACAACTAGGAACTGGTGTTGCAGAATTGCAATCTAAGTGGAGGAGAATAGGTCATAAGAAAACTGAAAAGGCAGAAAGAGGGTAAGTTATGAAGGGCTATAAAAACCAGAATATTTTAGATGTGTTTTTCATGGTAATGAGGAGCTACTGAAGTTTGCTAAGTAAAGGGGGGTGACATGGTCAGACTGGTACTTCAGGAAATCACTTTGATAGCTGAATAGTGGATGAATTCAAGTAGAGAGAGACTTGAGACAGGAAGATAAACCAACAGGCTACTGGAATATTCTGGACATGAAGTAATATGGGCTTGCATCAAGGTTGTGGCAGTGTCGGAGGGGAGAAGAGGAAGAATACAGGGGATATTGAAGAAGCAGAGCTGACAGGACTTGACCAAAGATTGGATATGGAGGGTAGTCAGAGTAAGGAGTGGAAGATAACCACTAGGTTGCCAGTTTGGATTACTTGGAGGGTGGTTGTGCTCTCTATAGTAATAGGAAACTTAGGAAGTTTAAGACATATGAAGTTGAAGATGTCTAGAACACCACCAGTTTGAGATATCTAATAGGCAGTTAGAGATGGGAGACTGTATGGGAAAATAAGGGAACTGTTCCTATAATGATCTAGCCATATGAATGCTGCATTGTGTACTATTCTCCAATATTTCTCCATCAGTCTCCTATCTCCATGTCATTCACACTGTCCTCCATGCTTACAATGTACTACACACTCACTATACCCATAGGAGGTCTTCTTTTCTGTAAGACCTAACCTAGGGACCACCTCATCCATGAAGCCTTCCATAATTATGCTGGCATCCCAATGGGATGAAATTTCTCCCACTTCAAATTCTCCTAGAAAACTTTCCTCTCAGTCTCCACTTTACCTGATCACATTCTTCCTTGTGCTATACTTATTTACGTACACATCAAATCTTTCCTGCTTCTATTAGATTCCTCCTTAAAAGCAAAAGCTATGGAATTTTTCATCTTTTACAGCTATATCCCAGTTAGCACAAATAAACAATCCTCTGAAATGATTGCATTACCTAGATGTACACCCTATATATATGTGTGTGTGTGTGTGTGTGTATACATTTATATATTACATTATATGGATATTATATACATATATTATATTATAGTATACATATATAATATGTATATATACACATTATATACAATATAATATATATTACACCATATATATGGTGTAATATATATTATGCTAGAAACAATTACCATATTTTATATAATTATAACTTTGGATATTGTGAATTATAATACACATGGCCATGTCAGGGTATTCATTATTTGGACTAACTGGGGTTGAAGCCTATCAAACACAGTGTCTGGAACTTCTGAGATACTTAATAATTATTTGTTGAAAATATCTTCCAGCACTTTAGAGATAATCAAAACCAGTATGTTTCAAGGGAAGGGAAAATATAATTTCTACAGAATCTCAAATATTCTGTATCAGGTGGGAATTAACCGGCTCATGAACAACCCAGGGAACACTTGACCTCACTCATTGCTCCATTCTTCATAGAAGAATAGGAACAGAAATTAGTGAGCATGGGGATCATTTTTTAACAACATAGAAGGGAGAACTGCAATGCTCCCTCCTTCCTTACCTAAGCTTCAGTACTGGCATTGTAGAACTGCCCCCATGAAATTATGTTATCTGTGCTTTTGTTGTTGTTTGTAGCTATTGGATAAAAACCCACTAATTCACTCATTGATATCATTCTACAGCTTGTCATTAGTACTGTCACTGCTACAGCAAGTTTAAAACCAGCATCTTTCCAACACATTTTGGGAAGCAGAGATAACAGCAAACAATAGAGACAAGCTTTGTTCAAAAGTGTAAATTATTTACTAGTGAATAGAAAACCCCAATATGGGAAAAGATTTATCAGCAATTTATCTTCTTGGGACCTTGGGCCATAAGTGAACCCAGTTGTCCACGTGGCATGCTGACCAATGAGGTAATTATCCACAAAAGATAAGGAAAACAAGTGGGAAACCAACTCAAGGCAACCAGAATGTCCCACAGGAAAAAGTCAGACAATAGAAATATAATCTACCACCTATTCCAGATCAAACTGAACTCAACAGGCATGTGTCCAGCATTCTACACTGATAATTATGTGTAAAGCAGTGATATCATCAGTCCTTTATAGAAATAAAGTAACAAGGCTGATCCATGTATTTTCTGTTCTGGTAGAACCTCTTGGACATTTGTAGTGCTTTCACATCTTACCACATTTATTTCTTAACAACACTCAAAGTCGGATGGAGCCTGTATTACCCACATTTTTGGATAGGGAAATTGAGGCATAGAGGGACTAAGTTATTATTGTAGTCTAAAAAACCACCTCTTCTTTTCAGAGCCTAGCCCTTCTTGCAACAAGCTGTCTCTGCTCCTCACAAGGATGCTGAGTACAAAGTGCCACATCAATGCTCTCATTAATATTGCTAGCAATATTAACAATAAGTATGCCACAATTATAAAAGACCATTAACAATTAAGTAGGCTAACATAATTAACAGAAGATATGGAGGTGTTTTTCTTTAAACTCTTTCTGTAATAGCTGTATATACTTAGCTAGCTTCTCACATAGAGTAGTTGCAAACAGGCAGTCTAGGGAGAAAGTAAAGAGTGAAATGTACTTCAGAATATCAGGATCAGGGTCTGATTTCAGATGTGGAAAAGGGATGGTCTCTGAACAGTGGAGCTTATGCAGTCCTTCCCTCTATACACATGCTCTATTGTGGGATATATTCCATGCTTAGATATTTTACACATGCACCATGTCTACAAATCCCAGGACCTCCTTCAGATTTGCAAAGTAGAGGGGTCGTTGTAGAGATCTCTGGAGCACTGAGGATAAAAACTCCATATATAAATATTTATCATAACTCATATTTCTTTAGTGTTTTTTCTGCCTCCAAAGTATTCCTTGAAACAATTCTGGAATATAGGTCATGTATTATTGTCCCCATTTTACAAGGGGCAGAAGTGAGACTTCAGGAAGAGAGGCAACCTGCCCAGAACTACATAGCTAGGGAAGTGTCAGTGATGGGACTTTCCTTCAGGTCTTCTCACTACCCAACTGAGTGCTCTTTTTTCTTCATCATGATTATTATTATCATGAGGTTAATATAATTGATTTCATGCCAAATCAAGATAAGGAATCCTAAAAAAGTTCTTGTGAGGACCTATAGCAGATTAGGTAATGGCAGAGAACACAGTAGGTAGGGAAGAGTCCTGGTATTTGATTCTAGCTGGTGAAAGAGCAGTTATTAAGAAGAAAGCTAGAACAACAAAACACCAGGGGAACTTAAGTGGTGGGAACAGGTCAAATGATGGGACTGGAGGATCAACCAAGAAAATCTAATGCAAAAGAAAATCCAAGCCAAAATTCTAGTGCCACAGAAGGCAATTGATGACATCAATGACCATACAGGTGTTAGGGTGGAATCTCAGAGGACTGGGGAAGAAGTCAGGCAGAATACTGTGTGCAGAGCCCTGGGACGCTCCCCTAGACATTTATCTCACCTTGCATGCATATTACACTCTATCTTCCTATGACTCTTAAAGGTGTAGCTGGAGGAATGCTACAGAATACATGGAACATCAGTCAACCTAATAAGTGTGTATGTATGTGTGTGTGCATGTGTGTGCTAATACACACACAAATAGGCATATTTCTTAATAAAGTCCTCCTCTGATGCTTCATTAGGGCATTCAAGTGACTAATTTCTCAAAGGCTATAGTAGAGGAGCTTGAGGATCAACTAAGATGCAAAGAATCTGAGACACAGCCTTAAAAGTAGACTGTGTATCTGTCATTTCAGGACCAGTCTACCTGAATTGAAAAGGTTCCTCACAAGAGTGTTAGAATGATCGGGGTTTTAGACCACATAAAATCCTTAAATATCATGTACTAAGGAGCTAAGATCCTGTAATCTGTATCAATGGAGGAAGCACCCACCCATAACAATGAAACCACTGGTTTGGTTTTGGTTTTGTTTGGTCCCAGAGGCCAAACTAGGAACAATGGAATAGAAAGTGCAAAGAAGGCAAATTAGGCTTGATATCAAGAAATGCTCCCCAACCATTGAAACTGAACAAAAGTATAACAAGATGCCTCAAGAGACAGTAGATTCCCCTCCTTTGGAGATCTTTAATCTGAGGCTAGAGAATCACATGTCAGGCATATTATGGCAGGGATTCTTTCTTGTAAGTGAGAGATTAGAGGGGTACCAAGATCCCATTCAGTGTTCAAGTTCTGTTCTTCTGAGATACATATTTATGATTTCATTAAATTCACTGATGACTGGCAACATAATATATGGGATAGGAGACCAGACTTGGAATCAGGAAGTTTGTCTCCAAAGTATGTGAAATACACGACCACAGGCAAGAAACTCAATCTTTCCTTAGTGCCACTGACAATCCCCCAAACTTGTGAATTACAGGTTAGTTGCCAATATGAATGGCTTCAGGGAACTTCTACACAGAGATATGCTTACACTGATAAATCACAACCCCTCCCTCAAAAACGCTGATTTCTAAAAGAAGCATCCAGGCAGATGATACCATAGGTTGAAATATATTTGTGAAGGGATTAGAAACTAACCAAGCAGTAAGTGTCCCCTACTTACTTAATAGGACTGACACTGAGCCAGGCCTCTGTGACTTATGCAAAAGTTGAAAAATCTTCCTGCCCTAACAGGACCATATCTAGTTTTAAAAGTAAGACCAATACATATGATACGTTAGTGCAGAATAATGCATAATAATTGATAATCTTGTACAAGAATCATGGTATAGACTATATACAAGGTTTTTTTAGAAATTTGGAGGGTAGAGAAAGGGAGGGAGAGAAAAGAGCGGATATGAAAAGCAAGAAGAAAAAAGGAAGAAATAAGGGAAGGGAAAAGAAATAGGCACTTATTTATATAGTGAAAATATATTTATATTTATATATAATACATATTTATGATTATATCATATATTATATGATATATTTACATTTATTTATATAGCACCAACTATATGCTAAGCATTTTACTGTTGAGGAAACTGAGGCAAATAGAGGTTAAGTGACTTGCCCAAGGTCATACAGCTAGATAAAGAGGAATAAGGAAGAGGAAACACTGAAGAAGAAAGATGGGGAGACATGGAGGAGAGAAGGTAGATGCAAAACATTCCGTCTCCTACCTCTTGGCCTCAATACAGGCTTTTCCCATGCTTAGAATGCACACTCTCCTCTCCTCCCCAGTAGAGTCCCAGGTTTCTTCACAAGACAGCTCATTCTCCACCACATACATGCAGTCTTTCCTGTCTCCCTCTTGGTATACTGGGCTTTTATTTATCTGTATGTATGTTGTACTTCTTACCCCTACCCCCACACCCAATGGAGAATTTAAATTCCCTGAGAGCAGCAATTGTGTCTTCCCTCAGGGACTAGCACAATACTTCTCAGAAAATAAATCTTCGATGAGTTTGATGAACTGCATTGCACTGGGTAGGCTGGAAATTTGGGATAGTCAAGCACCCCCAGTAGAAAAATCTAGATTAAAGGCCTTCTTTTCTCCCTTTGTTGGAGGTTGGGTGAGAAGGAAGGGAAAGATTTGCATGCATAAATCTTCATGTTTAATCTGTTTGGGAAGAATTAGATCTCCCCCAATGTAGAATGCTTTTATAAACTTCCCTTTAAAATTAATCCAGGAAGGGAATAAGATAATAGATAAACTAAGTCCCTATTGACAGCAATCAAAGTCAGGGGTATTTACAGGTTACTGGAGGGAAGATGAAGGTGATTTGGGGGAAACAGAGCCCAGGTGCCAGGCATCTCTAAGAGCATGTTCAAGATGAGGCACCCTGATTATGATGGATGAAGGTACTCTCCACTTCTGCCATTACCTCAGTCAAACTCATATGGGAGACAGCTTTGTGAAAGGAAACTGCCAGGCATTCCAAGAAAGTTTCAGTGTTTTTGTGGTGTAAGGAGTTTTTGAGGCCAGACTGGCTTCCACCTTTGGCGAAGAAATTTTTTAAGAAGTCACCAATATTCTCCCTCCTCTGATAAACTAATTCTGTTTATAGAGGTGCTAAGGCTGGGCTGGGGAACCTTGGACCCCAAGGCCACATGTGGCCCTCTAGGTCTTCAAGTGTGACCCTTTGATTGAATCCAAACTGAATTCAGAACAAATCTCCCTCATGTGGCCTTGAGGCCAAAGGTTCCTCACCCCTGCACTAGAATAACTCTAGGGATCCAGCAGCCAATGGATTCATTTCACAGGTAGATAAAGTAGGAAGTATATTGCCATCCCTCTTTCTAAAAAGTAGCATCTTGCTTCTTAAAGAAACCACAATCACGTTCTCACTGAAGGAACAAGCTCAACACCAGAGAACAAGCTATTAACCCACCTCATACCTACCACAAATAGGAGATATAGAATGATGACAGATAAATAATAAAGGACCTTGGACTTGGAAACAGAAGTCTTAGATCTGAATTATAGCACTATTGCTGACTCTTAATGCTGACTGTGAACAAAACGTTTTACCCCTCTGAGCCTCAGATTACACTGTACCAAAACTCAGATGGGAAATTGTTCCAGAAGACAAGGCATGGTGATACATGCCTATTATCCCTCTGCTACCAGGGAGGCTGAACCTGGTAGACCATTTGAACTCAAGAGGTCTGTGCTGCACTCTTTGTGGTGACAAAAAACTGGAAATTTAAGGGATGCCCATCAATTGGGGAATGGCTGAACAAGTTATGTTATATGAATGTGATGGAATATTATTGTGCTATAAGAAATGGGGAGATTGACTTCATAATTACCTGGAGAGGCTTATACGAATTGATGCTGAGTGAGAAGAGCAGAACCAGGAAAAATGTGTACACAGTCACAGATACATCATATGTGTGACAACCAATTTGGAAAAACTGGACGCTTCTCAGCATCACACTGTTAAAAGACAACTATACAAGTCTCAGGATGGAAGGAGATGTCTACATTCAGAGAAAGATCCAGAAAGATCAGAGTTTAAAGGGAGACCAAAGCAATGCATG
>JAQQSW010020567.1:0-10825 GCA_028646575.1 Pseudocheirus occidentalis | reverse complement strand
TTTCTAAAGGATACATTACAGACAAGTGCTTTTAGCCCTCTGCGCCTTTGTTGTCGAGATTTCCGGGCTGAAGAACTCCCTCTGAATAGCACTGTAGATATGTTGGAGTTACTGGATCCCATGCACTTGCGCCGAGTGGACTTGTGCTTCAATAGCCTGGAGTTATCCGGCCTTTGTGAACTCATGGCTTCTGTTGTGAAGTTCACCAACTTGCTGAGCCTAAAACTGCAGTATAGCTACGTGGACCTATGGCAGCTCTCATCTGAGGCAGAAGACAGCTTCCGTTTATTTATCTCTGAGCTTAATAAGTTGAACCGCCTCAAAGAGCTCAATATGGGTTCCTCTTGCCTTTCTGGTCGGCTTTGTCAGCTGCTCAGGTAAGTGGGCCTCGGAGTCCACCTCATATTGCTTCTGTTTTCTGTTTGTACTCACTTGTACTTGTAGCAGTTGTTAGTGAGTAGCTTCTTCTGTATCACAGGCTGATTTCAACCAGCTCAGTTCTTGGTTGCTTCCATGAGAAAATGTTCCTAGATTCTTTAATTGTAACCATTCAAGTTGCTAGAGATCTGTTTTGACAACAAAATAACCTTATCTAAGTCTTCCTGCTCTTCTTACATGCCAATTCTTTATTCTGGCAAAATTAATGATCACCAAAGAGGGAACTTTATAACACAAGGATTTTTATCCTTATTAACATGGTTTTTTCCTTTTTTCTTCCCCATTCCTTCAGTGACCCTGTGGGCAAGAACCTATGTCTCCCAGCAGTGTGGCAAAGCTGTTTAGCAAAATCAACACTGATATATATCTTGTCCCACTGGTGGTATGAGTGAATCTCTGGGTTTTGTTGTCAAATAATACCATGTCTTTGTCTCTTTGCAGCAGCCTACAGGGTCCTCTGGAAAGCCTGGAACTGGCCTTCTGCTATCTCCTCCCCACAGACTTGAGGTACTTGGCCCAAAGCCCACATGCCACCCACCTTAAGAAGTTGGACCTCAGTGGCAACAACCTTTCAGGTGCCCTCCTGGGCCCCTTTCAGGCTGTGCTGAAGGCAGTCTCCACATCTTTGAAGCTCCTGAACGTGACCGAGTGTGAGCTCATGGACACTCATCTTATTTCCACTTTATCAAGCCTGTGCCGCTGTGTCCATCTCCGTTACCTTGGTCTCTATGGCAATCCCCTCTCTACCTCTGGACTCAAAACCTTATTGCTTAGGTCAGAGGTGCTGCCTGAGCTCCAGCTTGTGGTATATCCATTTCCAGTGGACTGCTATGAGATTTTGCCATGGCCTCCTCCTGCTGCTATCCTTCTGGATGAGGAGAAGTTTGCCCATGTTCAGGCTGAATTACGCCAGATGTTACTGTCAGCTGACCGAGCTAATGTGTTGTGGACCACTGATGTCTATGGTCCTAACATGCCTGACTACTTTAGCTTATAACTGGTGGGCTTCCTACCAGGGATGGAGAGGACTTCATAGTTATCCATTCTTCCTGGACTTGAGAGGAGATTGCCAGTAGCTCCTGTGCTGTTTCTTAATGGGGCACACAAGGAGTCTTGAGGCCTTCTCTTCTGCTGCTTGTCATCTTTAAATACTAGGAATTCTAGCTTATCTAGCAGAGGCATGGAGCTAACTTTATACCTTGGGGATAGGAGGGATTGGGAAGGGTATGTCTGTTGGAGTAATATTTATGAGAACCCACCACATTTATGAGAAACTAGGAAAGCTAGGTTACCTTCTAGTATGTGATATATCAAAAGTGGGTCAGAGAGACTTACAGTGTCCTGTCAATGACACCAGATAAACCAGGCCAGGTGTTCAGAAAAGGTGGTTCTTAAATGTGTCTGGTTTATTCTCTGTATCAATCCCAAGGGGGTGGAGAGAGCCTTCATATTTCTCTTACTTTATAAGGCTTATTCTTATGTCCTCAGGACATATTGGGGTAATTTAGCCCAGAAGAGCACTTAAACTCTTATTATAGTGTTCAGTTGATGGTTGAGTATACTAAGGAGACTTATGAGTTTTCCCTGACCAGTATGAAATGCTGGTGTTAGGGTTTGATTTCAGAGTCCCTAAGGATCTAACTCAAGCCATCCAGTGGGCTCAGTATGCTTACTTAGTTCTGACCCATAGTGACTTTTTGTGGATAAATGACTAATATAAGCAAGTAGCATGAACTTTCTTCTCTTTGCCCATTAAATTCTGTGGTTGAACATTTGGGTGTTTGGGGATATTTGAATTGACCAATCAAACCATGAGTGTAGTAGACACAGAGTAGAAGTCTCTTTGTCTTCTTTTATAGTATTGTCTTTAGATTGAGTGAGGTCCTCCTGCATTTTTTGATGTCTTCTTTTTGATATATATTTCCTTTTGTATCTTCTAGGGATTGTGTAGGACCTGGAAAGTTCTCCAGATGGACTCCCTATTGTCTTTTCCCAGCTTATTGTCTGAGTTCTTGTTCATTTTAGGGGAGAGTGTCTAAGTGGTCCATATTTAAAGTTAGTTCCCCATGGGAGGAACTTTGCATAGCAAAGGAACTAGATGGGAGTCCCCCTTCTTGACTGAAGTTATCCTTAAATGTGTGCCCCTTTTTCATTTAAGAGGGGTTCTGTTCTACCAAGGAGGAATAGGGAGCCACTATAGTGAGGGCCAGGTTCGCTGGTTTCTTTGTCTTCTTTATATAACATCCTCTGATGCACTATATACCACAGCATTATATCTTTCCAAATTACAAAGCTTAATTCCAGTAAAATCCAAACAAATGTCTTATTGTTTGGACTTGATTCTGCAGAGCCAGTAGCTTGGCCACTGTTTGGTACAGATCCCGAAGCCTTTGTTTCAATGAAAGCGCTCCTTTGGTTGCTATAGGGAGTGTCCTATTTCTTGAAGGAACATTAATGCTTGACAAGTAAAGTTAGATAAGACCTGCATCTCCTGCTGTTCTTTTAAGGGGTGTACTTATATTGCTTATGCCTTCTATATTTGTATCCATGTTGGATACCCCTTTCCAGTTATGGCAGAATCCCTGGGTGAAAGTAAGTGATAATGATAATAATAAAAAAATAAGCCAGCTTGGATTTTATATCCAGAAAGTTCAGCAATTAACAATAAAAATATATTTATACATACATATACACCTATTATTCTAACATGGTTCACATTTCACGTAGTTCCTTTTTTAATCTCAAAAACATACTTTTTAACTCTAGACAAGTGAGAAATCCTGAATGATTTTGGAGCCAAATTAGTCTCCAAGTTATTCCACTTTTAGTATATCTGCACAGTCCACATAAGTAACATACATATCAATCAGCAGAATATTTTCTTGTACTTTAAACTCTCACCTTGCATATAAAACTATATTTTCATACCTTTGGACAAATGTTCACATTTAAAATTTATTTGAGTAATAGATTATTTTTCAAGGAATTCAAACTACTAATTTTCCTAAAGGGAAGAGTCACAAATATGACTACATTTGGTTCCTATGCACAGTTGTTTTTAATTTTTCCAGATGTGTAAAGTTCTCTCAGTACCTGGGAAATGAATTCAGACATTATCAGGAAGTGAATACTTTTTCAGTTAAAAATTTAAAAAACTAATTTTCCTACCTGTTGCCCTTTCATACAGCAAGGTATAAATGGGAGGATTTCTAGCCTGTCCTTGTTCATCTGTTTTCTTATTTTGTGCGGGGATTAATTCCTGAATTAAAGGTTGTAGGTGCTAACATTCTTAAGATTCTATCTTTACCCTTGTAATCTATAACTGGTATGGCACATATAATCCTGCTGTTAGTTCATTTTTAGTATTTTTAGTCGGCTTTTTTTTTTTATTCTAAACGTCTTAATCTCTTTGAAGCTTTATTTCAGGGGAACTGACATGTTATCCAAGGAGTAGACCCAGGGTAAGGGTTCTTAACGTTTTGTTTTCGTGGACCCTCTTGGTACTGATGAAACCAGTTGATCCCTTTGCAGAATAATGTTTTTAAATACAGAGTAAAATACATAGGATTACAAAGGAAACTAGTTATATTGAATTTCAGTTCTTAAATTTTTTTAAACAAATTCATGGATTCCCAGGTTAAGATCTAGATTAAAGGGGACATTATACCAACTTGTACCATGGTTTAGTTATGGAGGATAGCGGTAATAAAGTGTCTGCTATGTAACCCAGGAAATCATGTGCCCAAATTCATTATGGTTTTGTTTGTTTTTTTGGTGAGGCAATTGGGGTTAAGTGAGTTGCTCAGGGTCACACAGCTAATAAGTGTCAAGTGTCTATTCAGAGGTCAGAGTTGGACTCAGGTCCTCCTGACTTCAGGGCCAGTGCTCTATCCAGTGCACTACATAGCTGCCTCCAATTGTAGTTTTTCTACCCCAGGGGATTCATACCTTTTTGATAAATTTTGTTGAGTTAGACACATGTGTCATGACACAGGGTTATTATGGGAACTTTGAATTTTCTTAGTGATCTACATAGAAGGAATTTTTTTTGTACTATAACAGTAGCATGGACTGTGTTAAAACAAGAGTTATCTATAATTTTTAGAAGACAGTGTCCCAAACTTATGAAAAGACAAATCAATAGGAACAGTCATGTGTCTCTTGGAATATGGTAACCTATGAATAGGCTAAGGACAGAGGCTCAGCTACCTTTTGGACTACGGGGTCAAACATAACATTTATAGTGGGAACCTTAGAAATTGTCTAGTCTGGGGTGGGAACCTCT
The DNA here is from genome assembly GCA_028646575.1 of Pseudocheirus occidentalis. Taxonomy (NCBI): domain Eukaryota; kingdom Metazoa; phylum Chordata; class Mammalia; order Diprotodontia; family Pseudocheiridae; genus Pseudocheirus; species Pseudocheirus occidentalis. The sequence goes on along the minus strand of JAQQSW010020567.1, from coordinate 6,102 downwards.
GGCCTCAAGACCACATGTGTCCTCAAGTGTCGTGAACCTTTGACTGAATTCAAACTTCACAGAACAGATCCCTTTAATAAAAGGATTTTTTCTATAAAACTTGAGACTCAGTCAAAAGGCAACATCCAAGGACCCAGAAGGCCACATGTAGCCCTAAGGCCACAGGTTTCCCACCCCAGGAATAGGCCAACCTCCTTATATTACAAATTAGGAAACTAAAATCCAGAGAAGTTGCAGAACTGGAGTTCAAACCTTTATTTTCTGATCCCAATTCATACATTTCCTGTGATACTGTGCAGTCTGTTTTTCCTATTGAGATACAATCATGATTTGTATCTCTTGGATGTAGCTCTTGGTGTAGCTCTAAGGACTCGAAATGAGTATGTGACTGTTTTGGAGCATTATTAATACAATTGCTAGGAGTTTAAGAGTAGGGTTTCTTGGGAAAGGTAATTTTGCTCAGTGGATGAGAGGATACAACCTGAGTCTTAGTGGCAGTGAAGGGTTTCTTGTTTTTTTACTTTCTTTTAAATGGACTCCCAGGAACTAAAATGGGGATAAAGAACTACTATTTTTACCTCGTAGGGGAAGTGAAAGGGACTAGACATTAATTTTCTTTTCTTTTGAAGATTTCAGGGATGTTAGCAAGGCAAAAAGTAGCCTAGATAAAACCCACAATGAGAAGTGAAAACATTGGAAACAAATATGATCAGAATTCTTAAAATCAAGTTGGATGTAAAAGAGAAATGGGAGTGGTTGGTCAGGGCACAATTTTAAAAATTTTGCTGTTCAAGGAAGAATATCAAAGCACCAAGAGCATGATGGAGGAAATGCTATAAAGGCTGGAGCAAAACTCACTTGATAAATGATGAAGGACTAGAGAGATCAGATACAAGTCTTTAAAGAAATGAAAGAAGACAAAAAATTTTTAAAAGGAGAAAGAGGACAAATTCAAGAAATTTTACTGGGTAGTATTAGATCTTTAGCAATAAAGACTAGGATGTTAGGGGATCAAATCTGGCATTGAGAATATGAAAAATAATTCAGAATTAAAGGTTGATAAAAGCGAGGTCCAGTACTTGGAACAAGTAGGGCTTAAATGGACCTTGAACTTTTTGTTCTAGGGTTTCTAGGTTCTAACTGGACCTGGCTTAGGATCTTCTATGCCACAAATGTAGAATCAGAGTGTTATAGAAAGTTAACCTTGAGATAGTTTTCAGAGAATTGAGAAAATTTTTCTTTACCTGAAACAAAACCAGCTTTAGACATTGACAGAATTCATTAGCTCCCATTTAAGAAGAACCCTCACCAAAAGACTCCATGGTACATAGAGGTGCAATTCCCAAATTCAGATAAAGGGAGATTTCTGCAAGGAGCAACAAAAAAGTATATACAGTGTATTTTGTCTTAAGTGAAATTTAAAGCTGTAATTACACGAAGCTTTAGTGCTTTAGCAATACCTTTAAAACTTTTGGCACGCCCTGTAGAAAAGTTTCCATTAGGTTACCTCTAATTTTGTATAGATATTGTATGAGGTGAAAGAAAAGGCCTCCAAACCTCATGAAACAAAAAAAGGGGGTAAGATCTGAGAATAAACAGTGTCGAAGAGCTAAATATTCTTTCTGAAGTCAGAAGAGCATTCAGTAATTAATAAGTCATATAGAAATCTTTATGAGAAGCCCATATTCATTCACTTGGATTTCTGAAATGTGTTGGGGCAATATCAACACATCTGAAAGTAAAACATGTTAAATTATTAAGGCCAGAGAAGCTCTTTATGTTCAATTATTAGATTAGAAAATAGATTGAGGTACACAAGTTCACATAAGATAAAATCAAGCATGAGCAGTATAATGTTTGATATTGAGGACTTATTTTTAAAAGGGAGATGTTGATGAATTGTTTCATGAATTTAAGACAATAACACAAAAAAGATATGGAGAAGGAACAAGTGAAAGTACAGCCCTAGTCTCCAGAAGAAGATGGGTCTAAGGTCATATAAATGTAAACAACTAGTTAAAGAGTACAATAAACAATATAGTTTGGTTTAGATAGGTATAAGGAATAGTTGTAAAAGAGACTCCTGATCATAAAAGCCCTCCCTCCAAAAATTCATTTCTAATTTTCACCAGAAATAGATTTTTAAAAGGATAGAAGATATGTCAAATGTAGTTGTAATAGTAAATATAAACAGACTCAAATATAGCCTGGTTAAAAATGATATGTCAGTAACATGTTTTCATGAAACATTTTAAAATGGAACAGATAATAGTAGCTCATTTTGGTAGTGTTTTAAGACTTAAAGGGCTCTTCCTTCACAACAGCTCCATTTTACAGATAAATACATTGAAGCCCTACAGAGTTTAAGTAACTCAGAGTGCTCAGAGTCACATTCGTAAGTGTTCTGACATTTTTACATATTTACTTGCAAAGTTGTTTGTGTGATGGCTGCATACATAACTAGCTCTGGCTAGTATTTGAACTCTTGCGTCCTGACTCCAAGGCCAGTGTACTTTTCATATCATACCACTTTCTAAAAATCTAGATGCTAATATAAGCAGGACTGTCCATTAAAGTAACATTTATTTTTTTCTGACTTGAATTCTGTTTTGAGAGAGGTGAGAATGTTTTATGTGAAAAGGCATAATGAATAACAAAAGTAGAATGATAGTGAATGGGTATGCCTCAGTAATATACTATGAGGAAGAAAAAGTAACACCACCACAAGAACAGAAAGCTAATATTTATGGAGTCTTTCATCATCAGAAAATGACCCACCAAATTCATAGAGAAATCACATAGCTAACAATATAAAGAAAACACTGTTGTGTCCTCTTCAGTATGGAATATGTTAATTCCATCTTAAATTTACCACCCCATTTTATAGGTGAAACTGAGAAAAAAAATTCTAGAACTTTAAAATATCAGGTTATGACTATATATAGCTATAATGTCAGAGAAGTTAAATGAAAAAAGACATAATTATACCAAGGTTAACTTAGCAAGACAAAAAAAAAAGTTGAAGGGATCAATTATTGAGAAAATACCTGGGGATTATAAGAGAACTCTGCCCACTGTCTTGCAAAGAAGGACCTAGTAGTTTTTTTAAACCAACCAAAGAACAAATAATACCAATCATATGGGCAGGTCATTTAACTTCTCAGTGTTTTAGCCAACTCTCTAAGACTTAGTTACAGTGAAAGTATTAACCTACTGGGAATAGTTTCTTCACCAGGAAATTCCCTATACTGGTGAAATTAGAGGTCCAGTTCTTATCCTTGTGGTTTTAATTTCAACATACAACAAAAGCCAAATTCAACATCAGATTATTCACCATGATGAAATAAAGTTTATCCAAAGTTTAGAGACATGTTCTTAATTTAAAAGTAAAGAGTGGCACAATATCACTTTATGTCTGTAATTCTCCTGATATTGAACCAGCCCTGCATTTGTGGTATAAATCCCACCTGGTCATAGTGTATGATCTTTGTTGCGGTTTCCCTACTAGTATTTTATTTAAAATTTTTGTATCAGTATCCAAATGTTATTCAGTAGAAAAGCCATACACGTTAAAAACTGGAAGCAAATGCCTACTAGACATTACTGTGTGACAAAGTACTAGAAAAACTAGTCTTTAAAATAAAATAGGAAAGAAATTGGAAGGACAAACATTGAAAAGGAGAAGACATTACTGATATCATAAACCTAGAAAAGCTAAGGGATTTTGTTAATGACCAATTAGTAGAGCAATTAACAAGTTATAGGACAAAGTGTACACAAATTAATTATATGGCAACAATGATAGAATAATCAGTGATTCCATTTAGAATACTAACATTAAGTATTTGAATATTGACAATAATGAACAAGTGAAAAATTTATATAGAAAACTATAAAGCAGTGACAAAGGAAGACTTGAAAAATATCAAGAATCTTCCATGTCTCGGGGGTTGTAGAGGTGGAAATGATGCAACTAACTCAGTTGATTTGAAGACTTGTATTGAGGCAGATTTAAACCTATAAGGAAAAACTCAACAAATAGAATTGTTCTGTAGTAGAAGGGATTATCTGGGGAGGTAGTGAATTTACCAGTGCTGGAGGTTTTCAGACTTGATGGTCACAACTGTATTTAGGTATGGTTAGATTAGATTAGATACTCTTAAAAGTTCCTTCTAACTCATTTATAATACTAGAATATTTCCACCAATTTTAAGAAAACTAAAAAAAGTTATGAAAAGGATGGGATATTGACAAAAAAATGTTGCTGGCCTCACAAATGGATTATTCTTTCTAAAGTGCAAATTGGCAGTGCCCAGCAAGAATTATAAACCTGGCCATGTGACACAGTGATTCTAATATTGGGAATATCCCCACCAAGGGATTAACTTTAAAAGAAAAAAAAAGCTTTGTTTAAAGCTTTATTATTTTTAATAGTGGGAAAACTGGAAATAGTCTAAATGTTCAACTACTGGGAATAGATGCATTGGGGTTAGGATCAGGGAGAACATGGCTCACCAACATGAAGGTGACTCCATGCAATATAAAAATTACTAAGAATACGTGGAAGTAAGAAAAGTGCAAAATGGAGTAATGCCATGTGAAAAAATCAGAACTGAAGTGCCACGGTTTTTTTTAAATGTGTTGGTCAGATACCACATCAATGTAAGGAGTATATATAGTATATGTACAAGTATGTGTAGATACGTTAACGTAGAGAATTTTAAGGATCAGAAGGAGAGATGAAGTTGATAAGTTGCCATTGTTATGTGCATGTTTAAATACACTTTGTTGTAAAATTGAATAGATATCAAATAAAATTTTTGGAAAAAAAATCCTACTCTAATTCTTGAGCCCTTTAATAGGGTACTTTTAACCATTTTATTAGGTTTGTCAGTTTTAGAGTTATGTAGAAGCCATGTCATGACTGAGTCTTGAACCCCCAGCATTCCAAAAGTCCCCCCTTTTGGTAAAGGGAACTAATCCCATTAGTGCCTAAGGTGCTGAAAATACAGAGGGTCTATAGGTAAGGAGTTTGACTTTTACTCTGTTTTCTTCTGTGTTGAAGATCTTTAGATGCTGACTATAATAGATGATAAGGAGTTCCCTAACCAATTTGATGGAGAACTTTTGTCCATACTTCTCATAGAGATTGTAGATGTGCCCAAAGATGCCTTGATAGGAGCACAACAGACAATTGCCAGTGACTAGGGCTATTCTAGGATGAATTGGTTGACCCTAAGGATGGAGGAAATTGCTCAACTTCCTCCTTTTTCCTGTGCCATCTCTAAAAGAAAGAATGGAAAAATAAAGGTGACAGATAACATCCTATGGGAACCAGTAGAATCAAAGAAGTCATTAGAAGGGTACGTAGACAGCTGTAATAATTTTACTGAAAAACCATCTTCCAAGCAACATATTAATATTTATATAGCACTTCAAGGTTTTCAAAGCTCTTTTGATGTCATTTGATCCTCAGTTCCTATTATCTGCATTTTATGGATGGCAGTTATAATCACTGAGGGGCACTATCTATATATATTTATATATTGCCCTGAAATTTTGTCCACATAAATATGAATCTCCTGTGTTTGTTACATCCTTTGATTATGTTTTTAACCTCTATATCTTAGTCAAGTTAGTCCTTTTGAGGGTTAGACATATTGGAAAACTGAAGACTTCCAAGAGCCTGTTATAAGAACCACTTCTTGGAAAAGAGAGGAGGAAGGAAATACTGGGAAATGGAGATGATATAAAAATAAGACATCCATTTTTAAATTTACATTTTTTTAAAAGAATGGGATTTGGGTTTTTCCAATCACACCTTTAAATATAGGAATGATAGAATGTTCCTAGCTAGAATGTACTTTTTTTTGATGCATTGGCATTCTGCTGTTCCTAGCCTGCTTCCTTTTTCTCATGTTGGCCAGTCTATTAATTGCTTGGTTTTTTAGCTCTGTGGAACTCTGCTTCCTGGAGGGGGAAAGCTCTGTCCCAAATCACTGGGGCCCTCACAGTTGCCAGAGCTATTAGTGGGATGCTACAGCCCCGCCCCCCCAGCTTTGGCTCACTGAAAGCGCACCCCAGGACCACCACTCAAGACCA
>JAQQSW010020566.1:0-10825 GCA_028646575.1 Pseudocheirus occidentalis | reverse complement strand
ATAATATAGAGACTTTCCTTGTTCTGAAGATTGTATATAATATTGCGAACTGTTGAAACGGTGAACATTGTACTGAATGAAGATTTGTAATGGGATAAACAGAGTGTTCACTAATACTATGTAATCCGAATCTTAAAAGCTCCTCACAGTAGCATTCTCTCAGAAATCTACTGCTGATTGGTGTTACACCCTTTGCTTTTGATTTCTGTAGTGCCTAGTACTGAGATATGCTATTATTGAGATAAAGGGTATATAGAGTTTAGTGACTGTGTATAATTCCACATTGCTTTCCATAATGGTTGGACCAATTTATAATTTCACATAGTTCTGAACTATGCGAGGTAGAACCTCAAAAGTTGTTCAAATCTGTGTTACTGTTACTTTAGTGATAGTTTTTTTCCCCCATAGGGCTATTGATGGTTTATGTTGCTTCTTTTGAGAACTTCCTGTTCATATCCTTTGACCATTAATCTACTGGGAAATGACTGACACCCTCAACTCTTCACTCTTCCTCACCTCCATATTTCCAAGTCTTGTCACATCTAATTTTACATCATCTCTTTCACATTTCCCCTTCTTTGTGCTCATACACTTAACACTAATTTGGGTCCTTATCACCTCTCACCTGAACTATTACATAGCATCCTAATGGTCTCCCTGCTTCCAGTCTCTCCTCTTTTCAACAGAGTTGCCAAAATAATTTTCTTAAAGCAAGTCTGCTTATGTGCTTCTCTTGTTCAAGAATCATTGCTGGATGCTTGTTGCCTATAGGTTACAATATAAACTCCTCATTTTGGCATTAAAAGTCCTTAGCAATCTGGTTCCAATCTACTTTTCTACACACTTCTCCTTACTCTCCTTCATTCCCTGTAAACTGCAGCAAATTAATCTGCTTGATGTTCCCCAAAGTCAACATTTCATTTCCTCCACAACACCTCTGTCCCATATTTCTGACCTCTGCCTCTTTGATTATTTAGCTTCATGCCAAGCTCAACTAAAGATCCATTTTCTACAGGAAGCCTTTCTGATCCCTTTAGTTTTTAGTGCTCTGTTGCTCCTCAAATTATATTGTGTTTATTAATCTGTATAAATATTATAATCCATAATAGAAAATAGGCTTGATGGTGGAGACCATATTTTATCGGGTATTTTTATTCCCAGCTATCCGTAGTTTATATTGCCTTACACATTGTGGGCAATTAAAAATGCTTCTTGTTGACATGCTGTTTGCCTTGAGGGTTTTGAAGGCCTGTAACATGAAGGAAGGATCAGACTTATTCCATTTGGAACCATAAAGAATGGGTTGATGTTGAAAAAGAAGACTCCATTAGGTTTGACGTTTAGGAAAAATTCTTAATACTCAGATTGCTCCCAAAGTGGAATTTAGATTTGATGTTAGAAAAAAAATTTCTCATGATTAAAGCTATCCCAAAGGAGAACAGGCTGCCTCTGGAGGTAGTAAGTCCCCCTCATTGTAGATGTTCCAGGTAGGCTAGGTGCTTAGTTGTCAGGTAAGCTATGGAGAAGATTATCTCATGTACAAGTTGGACCAGATGGCCACTGGAGTTCAGAGACTGGTGGGGAAAGTCTCTTTCATCCACACTCCCATGATTTCCTGCCAGCAACCATAGGGTTTCTGTGGTAGTGAAGGTTTAATGTGTGAAGAATGTTTCAGTGTATGACTTCCTAGCCAATATTCATTCTGATGGATGATGAAATTTTGAAAACATATTACTCAAAGAGGTGCTAGAATTGGCAGCAATCAATAAACTCATAGAGGAGTTTATAGGAGGAGATGAAGTGAAAGATTGGGAAAGAACATAAAGTACTGTTTTTGTGAAGGCTTTTTCAAGGACTGAGAAGAAAGACAAGGCAAGCCTTCCATCAGGATCAGGAGAGAGCCCGTTCTGATCCAAGCCTCACTTTCCTATGAAAAGTATGCAAAGATAAAATTGAGTACCTGAGCCGGTGGTAATAGTAGTGGTGGGGTCAGGTCAGGGTAGGAGGGATTAGAGCTGGTGGCCACAGTGGAGTAGCCATGAAAGAAAATCATCTACTGGAGAAATCAGATTTAAATTCAAATTTTGGTTGTTACCTTGGAGGAGGAGCCAGAGACCCACTGAGTCACCCTGGTTCCTGAGATCCTAAATTGACTTGACTGGGAAGCTTGGAGAGGCTGAGTAAGAAATCTGATGTGAGAGTTGAGTCATAAGAGGGAAAACTTTGGGGACATTTGCTAAATTCAACTTTTCGGACTCTTGCAGCTTCTCGTGTGAGTGACTGATCTGCATTTTGTTTGGAAACCCCTGAGTTTAGGAATTACATATAGATTGGTTATGGGTGGTCAAGCTCCAGAAGTTGTGAGTGTGGAAGCTTGTGTACTAGCTCTTTTGAATATATTTTGATTGAATTCCTTTTAATTATCATCAATAAAAAACAGTTTATACCTATGACATGTTTCTGTGCTATGTTCTTTGTGATTGGGGTTCACTGAAATATAGCAGAACAGGGTGGAGTTTCCTAATTGATTACACTTGAGGTGAGACTCTAATTAAATAATTAGACCCACACCACCTGGATTAATGAGGCAAATACTGCTGCCCACAAAAGCGTCAGAACTGGGGGAGAAAGGTAATAGCTCTGTGAGAAATACAGAGAACTTGGCATTTAATCAAAGGACTTCTGGTATTTGGTGGAGTGAATAATTGCTGGGATTGCCAGCACCTGGCCCCTCATCACTGAAATTTAATCAATCAACCAATAAGCATTTATTATTACCTGCTTACTATTTGCCAGACAGGAAATAAAAGAGAAAGAAGAAAAAATCTCTACTCTTAAGGAGCTACAGGGTCTGGTAAGTAAGAAGTATATCCCCTATCAGCTAGGTGGTGCAATGGATAAAATGTCTAGTCCAGAGTTAGGGAAACCTGAGTTTGAATCTAATCTTCTCAGATACTTAATAGCTGTGTGGCTCTGGGCAAGTCACCTAATCTCTGTCTGCCTCAGTTTCCTCATCCATAAAATGGAGATGAGAATATCACCTATCTCCCAGGATTTTTGTGAGGTATTAAATGAGGTGATATTTGTAAAGTGCCCGGCACACAGTAAATTCCATATAAATTTTAGCTATTATCAATAGTGTCTAAATATCTTTCAGCTGAGAGACAGGTGAAGGAAGCTTACTATCTAGCTATGGACCCAGGCGAGAGGAACTCAGAGAGGAACAAGCAACAATATGATGCCTAAGTCCTTTGTCAGAGACTATAATTAGAGAATAGAGTCCTACTACAAAATCTTGATACAAGCGATAAAAATGAGAGTGATCTAGCAGAAAACCTCCTTCTACCAAATAGTCAAAACACTGGTCAATCCACTGGTCTATAAATGGCCTTGAAGAATGTTTGAGGCCCTGCAAAGACGGCACAACACAGTAAACCTGCTCCTCTCAGGGGCTTTAATTAGACTCCTTGGTGACTAAGAGGAGAGAAACAATGGAAGATTGTAAGTCCGTTCTTCCTTCTCAGTTTCTTTGTACTTTATTTAATGTGTAGCCCTCCCAGTAGAATGTAAAGTCCCTGAAGCTTTTCGTACATTTGTCTTTGCATATATTAATCACTTAATAAGTATATGTTGAATTGAATCACATTGATTCAAGAGACAAAGAAATAGGGTTTAAAAGAGGACAGTCTGCCAGTTACAAATGAATCAGATGATAGCTCATATGGAGAGGTTCCAGATCATTAGACTGGAAGGAATCTGCTTCTTAGTACCTTCTTGAAGGTCAGGAAAGTATACCAAAACTGACCCAGCTTGAATAGCATCTCTCTCAAGATGGGAGGAGGATGACTGAATCCAAAGGTTTCCCCTTTCCTGCTTCATAGCCTAATGTTGAGGATCCAAGGGAGGGAGGCCATCTCTAGAGTCTATCTCATGAGAGATTAAATATAGTAGTAGTTACCCAAAATACCCTACATAATGATCACAATGAAATGAAAGGTTCCAGAGTTTCTCAGGGAGTGGTGGAATTTATTGCACAGGAAAGCCTGGGTTCAGATCCCAGTTTTGCCACTCATAGGTATATCACATAAAGAAGTTTCATTGCCTCTATGAATCTTCTATTAAATTGTATCTCCCTGAAGGCACAGTTGCTTCTTGATCTACATACAGATTTCTTAGGAGAAAAGTAAGAAAGGCTGATACTGTAAAAAGGCTGATACTATAAATAATCTGGGGAAGCAAGGAATAGTTTACCTATGAGAATTATGAAGTAGGGAAGACTTTATGACCAAAGAAGAGTTGGAGAGCACTATAAAATACAAAATGGGTAATCTTGATTACATTAAATTGAAAAGTTTCTATCCAAACAAAGCCAATGTAACCAAGATGAAGAGGGAAGTGGGAAATTGGGAAAGAATATTTACAACCAGTGTCTCTGATAAAGGCCTCATTTCTAAAAACAGGGAATTAAGTAAAATCTATAAGAATACAAGTCATTTCCCAAATGATAAATGGTCAAAGGATACAAACAGGCAATTTTCAGAGATAGAAATTAATGGTATCTTTAAGCATATGGAAATTATGAGGGCTACTCTATTTCTTCTAAGGGATTCTTGCCCACAGTAACATATGTAATATTCACCTGAATAAAATTCATCCATTCCCATCCTTTTAAGTTCACTGATACCCAAGATATTTTGTCTTTCCATCTTCTGTTTGGCCATATCCAGCTTACCTTGGTTTATAGATCTTGCATTCTATATTCCTACAAAATGTTAATATTTACAGCAGTGGACTTTCCTTTTGTCACCAGAGACATCCACATCTGTACTTCCAGATTTCAGCCCAGCTGCTTCATTCTTTCTTGGAGATACTTGTACTTACTTGTTCTCCACTCTTCCTCAAAACATCTTGGACACCTTCTGACCTGAGGGACTAATCTTCCAACATCATCTCTTTTATCATTTTAAAACTGTCCATGGGGTTTTCTTGGCAGATACTGGAGTGATTTGCCATTTCCTTCTCCAGTGGGTCACCTTTCATCAGAACGTGCCACTACGACCTGTCCATCCTGGGTAACTCTGCATAGCATAGTTCACAGTTTCACTGAGCTATACAAGTCCCCCCTGCCATGACATGACAGTGATCGAGGATTGGGAATCAGGAAGACCTGAGTTCAAGTTCAGCCTCACACACTTACTAATTGTGTGTCCCTGAGCAAGGCATTTAGCCCGGTTTGCCTCAGTTTCCTCATCTGTTAAAAGAGTTAGAGACGGCAAATCATTCCAGTATCTTTGCCAAGAAAAACCAAGATAGGGTCTTGAAGAATCAGACATGACAGAAGTGACTGAATAATAACAACAAAACCTAGAAAATAATAATCCTAATTCAGTTTAAAGATATTTGAAGGGGGGAAAATGATATTTGAACTTTATTTCAATATACAATAATGTAGCACCTATTATATACAAGGCACTGAGCTAGGCACCAGATACACAAACATAAAAAAAAAACAACCAACAGCCAGACATAGGAGAGAGCAGATTGGGGGAGGGGTATACAGGTGGGATGGCTATTTTGAGGTGTTGGGTAGGGTAAAGACAGGGAGAAAATTTGTAAATCAAAATCTAGTGGAAATGAATGATGTAAACAAGAAAATAAATAAGTTAATTTATTTTTTTAATTAATTTAATTTAATTTTTAAAAAAAGAAAGAAAACAGCCCCTCTATCCTTAAGCACCTTGCCTTCTATTATAAATCCCAATGCATTGTCAGCTTTAAGCTTCATAGGAGATCACCAAGCTTTAATATGTCTCACCATGGAGGACAGCGTAGTAAATGCCTCCAGGAAATATCCAGATCGTGGCCTCTTGTAGGTAGCAACCTGGGTTGACTGACCTAACTCCCTAATGCTTAAATTATTTGTACATATAGATGACAAGACACTGTGTCAGGAGGAGTCATGCTTCAGTGGCTTTTAAGATGTCAAGAGAGAAAGAACTGATTCTTCCATGACCATTAAATTTGGTATATTGCCAGCATTTGGTACTGAAATTTGTCCTGTGAACATATGTGATACCCAAAGCTAACCTCAGTCTTTACTGGAGCTGACAACTAACAATAAGGGCTCTGGTGATTCCTAGTACTTAACACATGGCACATGTTGTTATCCAATTGTTTTGTCATGTCTGACTCTTTGTGACCCTGCGGATCATATCACACCAATACTGTCCATGGGATTTTCCTGGCAAAGATACTAGAGTGGTTTGTCATTTCCCTTCTCTAGTAGATTATAGCAAGCAGAGGTTAAGTGACTTGTCCAGGGCTACACAGCTAGTAATGAAGCTGAATTTGAACTCAGGTCTATCTGTGAGACATCTAGCTGTCTCACATGGCACATAGGAAGACCTTACTAAGTGCCTTTTCATACATTCATTCATCTTATAGACAAACAAGTGAAATAATAAATGAAAACTTTGACGTGTCTTTGGGAAGAGTAACAGATAGAGAATAAGACAAGTAAGTCATCTCACTCCAGGTGAAGATAAAGGATTATACAGACAGCCAAAGTCAGCTTTCTTTATACACCCAAGACTTGGATCTGCCACTGACATCATATCTACTTCCTTGAACAGTCTACCTGTGTCATCCCTGAGTCATAGTTGGCATAAACAAGCAACGAGATCTTGGCACACAGCCAATGGACCATCACTGAATGGGTGCTCTTCTGAATTGGACATGCTATGTGGTGTAGTCAAGAACTGGTTCCCTAGACACTCATGAATATAAAACTGAAGGGACCAACTGAAAATGAAACAGAATGAAGAAAAGCTTTTAAGGGCACAATAATCATAGCTGAGCAGCAATAAATCAAAGTGTGCTGAATATTAGGAAAGAGTAGCAGGAGGCAGGCTAGCTAGGGTAGGAGTAATAAAAGACCAGGCAGCTCCTTTTGAGGAAAGGCATCCATGAGATTAAAAGGCAAAACCACAAAAGACAGGTTCTAGGAAGAACCACAAAGCAAAGAACTGTTTTCACATGTATATGTCACGTGTCTGTCCTGGGACAGGAGAGAAATTTGTTACTTGAAGGACTCAAAATATGCCGAGGTTGGATCTAAACTGGGTAATGGGTCAGAGAGGTAGACAGGACTATGGGAGCCCAAACTGAAGATCTGGGGAAAAAACAGTGAGTCAGAAACCAGGTAGACAGACATGCAGAAAGCAAAGGATGTATAGTTAATTGCAAGTTAAGACAAAACTGGTCAGAGACAAGATAGGCAGCCTTGTACAATGAAGACCCAGTTGCCCAAGGACAAGGTAAATCTGATAGCCAAAAGTCCAGATGAGTAGTTAAGAAGAGTCTAATGATAGCTATCTTTAGGGCGGGGTAGGGGAGGTCAGAGAAGAAAAAAAGAGGAAAAAAGAAATTTATACAATAACTTTGTTAGATATTTAAAAGGAAATCATGTTGTTCATACTAGATTTGCAGTTTCATGTGCAATCATCTTTTCTATTATACTGTTATAAGAATGCTTCTTTTATTCCAGAAATTAAAAATTAAATATTTTTTTTAAAGAAAGGGACAAAGGAATCAAGAAGAGCTATAGCAAAGATAGGGTGGGTTGAGCTTTGATCAAGGTTGTCCAAAATGCAGAGGATACTGGAACCATTTGTAGTTCTTTAGCTGCATAGAAATGACTGGGTTTAGCATCTAATTCATAAGAATAATTGGCCAAAACAGGAAGTCACCGGTTGATACACACACATTTCCTCCCCCAAGCAGTGATCCTGTTCTTCTCAGATGGCAAACTCCCCAGCAGTGGCTTGAGCTATCTTAGGGTCTCTACCTGTGTCAGTCAACTTCACCCCTCCTCTACTCAACATTTAAGTGTGCATTTTGTGCCCCTAACTCCAACCATATTTTGTGCAAAAATTTGTAGTTATGACTCTAGGATCATGAAAAGTATGTAGAAGGGGAAAAATGCAATATGACAGCATCTAAGTATAATAAATCTTGAGAAATTCTCACATCAAAGCTGTAACAAACATTAAGTGCCTAGTTGGTACAAACCACTGGCAATAAATACAAACAAAGCAGTCTCAGTCCTTGAGGAGTTTATGTTTGTTTTTGGGTACTTATAGAAACAACTCCTATATAGGGGTTATTTAGTCACATTTGACTCTTCATGTACCCATTTAGGGTTTTCCTGGCAAAAACACTAGAGTGGTTTGCCATTTCATTTATTCATTCATTCATTTTATAGATGAGGAAACTGAGGCAAAAAGGGTTAAGTGACTTGCTCAGGGTCATACAGCTAGTAAGTGTCTGAGCCTGAATTTGAACTCAGGTCTTTCTGACTCTACCTAGCTACTCTTTATCAAACTACAGAAAATCTATTGAAAGTTTGGAGTTATTGGCCTGCGTACAACACCACTATCACCCATGATCCTTAAGGAGCATACTGCTTAATACTAGGAGGGCATAGCCTCAGGAACCCAAATAAGATAGGTCAGGACAATGTAAGGCCACAACAGCTCCACTAAAAGTTCCCAAAATTTGGTCATAACTCAAAGTCTCAATTTGAGGAGTAAGGAAAGAAGAATTAGTAAACAAAAAACCAAAAAGATAAAGAGGTATTATGATGCCCAGGATGCCCAAGATACAAAGCCAGAAGAAGAGAAAAATTCCAAAATACTTACAAGTAAAGCCTCAAAGAAAATTTCATATTGGCCACAAAATCAATTAAAATTCCCAGAAGAAATTTAACAAGAGTTGCATTTTTTTAAGAGTTAAAAATGGGTGCAGCTAGGTGGCACAGGAGAGCATACCAGCCCTGGAGTCAGAAGGACTTAAGTTCAAATTTGACCTCAGACCCTTACTAGTTGTGTAAACCCAGGTAAGTCACTTAACTCTGATTGCTTCAACAACAACAAAATAACAAAAATGAAATGAGAGTGCTAAAGGAAAGCATTTGGAGAAAAAAAATAAGAGCTAGGGAGGAAAAAGAGTTAGGACAAGAGGTACAAAACCTTACCCAAGTAACAGACTCCTTAAAAATTAAACTAGACCAAATTGAAGTTAATGACTTCATGAGAAAATGAGAAATATCAAATACAAAGTCTAAAGATTGAATAAAAAGAAGAAAATAAGGCTTATGAAGAAAGACAGCTTCAGAAAAACTTGGGAACTGATACAAATTTATACGAGCTGAGTGAAGTGAGCAGAGCCAGGAGAATGACTTATACTATCACATCTCTGTTTTTAAAACGAACAAGTCTGAAAGATGTAAAAACTGATCAACAAAGTAATCAACCATGATCCCAGAAACCTGTGATGAAGAATGCTGTCCAGCACAAGACAGAAAAGTAATGGAATAATATGCAGAATGCAAGAAACATTTTTGGACATGACTAGTGTGGGAATTTGTTTTGCTTGACTACACTTGTTTCTTATAAGGATTTTGTATTCTTTTCCTCTCTCCTCCTCTGGAAGAGAAATAGGAAAAAGAAGAAATAAACATTTCGTAATTTTTTTTAAATAGAGAGAAAAAAGAAACAGTGATGAGAAAGAAAGAAAGAAAGAAAGAAAGAAAATAGAAAGAAAGAAAGAGAAAGAAAGAAAGGAGGGAGGGAGGAAGGAAAGAAAGAAAGAAAGAAAGAAAGAAAGAAAGAAAGAAAAAAAGAAAGAAAGAAAGAAAGAAAGAAAGAAAGAAAGAAAGGAAGAAATGTGCATCAATAATGTGTAAAAGTGACTGCACAAAACCTGGCGTTACCATAGAGTTTTTGAATTGTGATCATTCCTAGGGCCTTGACTCTCTTTTTCAGCTTGGCAGAGAGCCTCTAGGGCCCCTTTATCCTGAATCACACCAGACAATTATACTCACACACTTGAAATTCACTCACGCATGCTTCAATTGTTTTTTTTTTCTTGTGGTGGAAAACTCACATGTTGGTACTGAGCTTGGTATTCAAGGGCATACAAGGTCACTCACTTGAATTCCAATCACATTCCAAATCCATGAGCAAAGCCCTCTGAGAGTACTCATTTACGGTTGTGATGAAGTAAATTTAAATATCTGTTTGAAAAGTATGCTTAACTTTGTTCAAAATAGTTCATCCTTTGTAAGGTATATAATCTTTTTAAGAAGATCATTTCTAAAACAAGCTTCCTGGCTATCTGAAGACTCTGTCTCAAGTCAATGATAAGAATCAATAGGCTTTACAAAAACAAACAAACATTGCATGCAAATGTGCCGCTTACTTACCTATGTGACCTTCAGTTGGTCTTTTAGGCTCTCTGAATCCTCAGTGTTCTTATCCAGAAAATGTTGGCCCTGGACAAGGTAGACAGACCTGCAAGGTCCCTTCCAGCTCATAAGCTGCAATCCTAAACTAGACCTAGTGCCAACTAAAGAAGTTAATAACAGATGAACCAAGTAGAAGACACCTCCTTCTGATTAGAAAAAGGAATGTGTGTTTTCACACTTTCAGGGGTGGTTTGTCCCTTTTTCCAGTTTACCTGGGGCCCTCATTATCTCCTACCTGGAGCACTGCAACAGCATTCCAACTGGTTTCCCCAGTCTTACCTCTCCTCTCCATTCATATTTCATATTACTACCAGGTTAATCTCCCTTATTCACAAATCTGACTATCTCATTCCTCTTTTGTTGACTTGTTATTCTCCAAATGTCCAAAATTTTCATGTTGACATTCAAGGCCTTCCACAACGTGAGACCACCTTACTTCACTCTAGTCCCCTATAGGCACCCTGTACTCCAACCAATCTGGACTATTTGAGATCCCCCTTCAAATGTCCTTTTTCTAGC
>JAQQSW010020565.1:0-10825 GCA_028646575.1 Pseudocheirus occidentalis | reverse complement strand
TATTAACTACATGCAATTGGGAATTAAGATATACAGGCACTGAGGTAGGGAGACCCATCTTACCCTGCTGGAAAGTCAGAGGGGTGATGGGGGAGGACATAGGAGAGAGCAGATTGGGGGAGGGGCTATACAGTGGGATCACTGTTTTGGGGTGGTGGGTAGGGGAAAAATGGGGAGAAAATTGCTAACTCTAAATCTCATGGAAATGAGTGATATAAACAAGAAAATAAATTAACTAATTTAAAATAAAAATAAATAAAAATTTTAAAAAGAGAAACTGTTGTAGCTGAAAAGACAGACAAAAGGCTAAAAGAATTTGTTTCCTGAGAGAACTGATCTTAGTTTTTTCTTGCAAAGAAACTTGGAAAGCATTCTTGAGAAAATCTTCTTTTTAATTTTATTTATTTGTTTGTTTTTAGTTTTCAACATTCACTTCTATAAGATTTTGAGTTCTAAATTTTCTTCTCTTCCCTCTGCTCCCCCTTCCCCAAGACAGCATGCAATCTAACATAGGCTATACATGTACAATCATATTAAACATATTTTCACATTAGGAATGTCGTAAAGAAGAATTAGAACCAAAGGGGAAAGCCATGAGAAAGAAGAAACAAACAAAAAAAGGGAAAATCGTATGCTTCGATCTCCGTTTGAACTCCACAATTCTTTCTCTGGACGAGGGTAACATTTTCCATCAGGAGTCTTTTGGAATTGTCTTAGATCCTTGTATTGTCAAAAAGAGTTAAGTCTAGCAAAGCTGATCATCGCAGAATGTTGTTGTTATTATGTAGAGAAAATCTTTTAATTGGCATCCTGAGAGAATGGAATATTGGGACCTTGTTTCCAGAACCAGAAAGTCAGCAGTTTTACTAATGGTTAAACATGATTTTGGCAATGATCTTTCTCACAACTAATACATTGTAAATAATTATTGACTTTGTTTAATTGTCTGTAATGTTGTAAATAAATAGCATAGCCAGTAACCTTAATGTTGTGTGTGTCTGGGGGGGGGGGGATGTGCATGTGGGTGAAGAGAGAGATGGAAAAGGGGTGGGGGTAGAAAAACAAACTGGCTTCTCTGGTCTATTAAATAAATAATAAGTAATATTTAATAAACCAGATGGTAGCTCCAAGCTAATTGATGAGTAAGACATTGTAATTTTGATAAATACTGTGGAAATATTAGGACATATTCCTTGATGACTTTAGAACCCAGAAAAAGAATGAATGAGGAAAAGGAGCTAGTAGCAGTCTAAGAGGGGTAATTACATTACCTAGACTACATGTAAGTGTTGACCCTAAATCCATGCTACAAAGATAAATCTCCTTCTGTCCATTACTCCCCTCACCCTCCATTTTTTTAGTCTTCTTAGCCTCAGAGCCTCCCTATATAGTCTCTGTCAGACTGATTTCATATATATGGAAGAATAGATCTAGGAGGGGTCTCAGTAATCATCTAGGCCACCCCCCTCATTTTATCAATGAGTAAACTGGGGCTAAGGCAGATTCAGGGATTTGCCCAGGGTTACATAGGTAATAGACATTGAGGCAGGATTCAAACCTAGCATGTCTGGCCCCAGACTCAGTGCTCCTTCTGCTCGGCATACTGCCTCTACTCCATTTGTACCATGCTTGCTCAGCCCTGTTAGCATCCCTCAGAATACTTTTGCCTTCCCATAATTCTTACAACACACCAGATACCCAAGGGCAGATGATAAAAGCCGGTCATCTGAAAGTGAGATGGAAATAAGTGTCCCAGATCTTGTACTTTCAGAGATCAAGGGGTTGGAATGACCTAAAGGAGGAGAAGGAAGAGAGAGAAGAAGGGGGGGAAAACCCTTCCTATGATTACTTCCCGTGCTGTGCCAAAGTTGCCTTGGAAGGGCCAAGGACCTTCCTAGTACCCACCCCTGGGATCGCACCCAATTGTTGAATTTTCGCTTTCGTCATTCACACCTCAGAAATCAACAAACGCTATAAATCAAGGCTTGATTTTTAGTTTTGTTGATTGTCTAGACTTAAGAAAGTAAAGAAAAAAATGTTAATAATTCAGATTCAATTTGAAAAGTATGGAACGAGCACCTCCTTTTTTTCTGGAGAGTGATTGTTAAATATTACCAGCACACCTCTATACACTCAATGAGCATAGAAACCCACTCTGCCACTATGATGATTACCAGAAAATCCAGAAGTCTTTAAGCCAACTACCTGGCAATAGAAACCCCTTCCTCCTCCCCTCAAGCTGTCCTTTGATATCTTTGTCCCCCTTTACAGCTGTCTTTACTCCAATGAGTGTCTTATCTCTTCATATGTCTACCCTTCCTTTGGGCTCAACATAGAAATAGGAAACCCAGTCATGCTTACCCACTCTGCAATTCTTAACCATGTCCTCCCATAAATCCATCACAAGGGGCCTGCTCAATGTTCTGGGAGTGGGGGGAGGGCTTCCTCAGTTCTCCTGGCATTTAAAGATATTAATGGAGCACACGGGCTCTATATCAGTGATCCTTCTCTCTAACCCCTACATGACTACTGTGCTTTTTGCCCTTGATGCTCCTAACCTGATTTCGCCTGGGTACAAATGGGGAGGAGGAAGTATACGAGGTGCTTTATTCTAATCCCCTGGGTCCCATGACAAGTGTCTGGCACACAGTAGGAACTTAATGAGTGCCCAAAAAAAATCTTCTTCCTATTTCTGGGAAAATGACCCTTTATTTTGTGTGTGCTGAGCCAATCTAGGGATGATAGCTATGCCTGGCAGGCAACTGTCTCCTTCAAAGTCTTCCAGTTGACACAGTCCCAGATTTAGCTCCCAACATCTGGTGCTTCAGACATAACTATCCCATGAGAGTGCCTGGGTACAGCCATGTGCAGACATGGAGACTGTCCAGTAGAGCCAACATGACTCTTGGGAGAGGCTCCCCTGGGGGGAGGAGGGATGCTGATGGTTAAAAGGACCCTCTCTCAACTGTTGACTGCTGCCTAAAATTCTACTTAGAGCTACATTCCTTTTAATTGGAGTTATCCCACTCAGTGAAAATGTTCATTCCCCTAGTAGGGGCTCAGTTATGAATCATTGGCAACCTGGTGGGACTGAGAGATCCAGAAAGGAGTCTGAAAGGACAAAGGGAAAGATCATGAGAAAACTAGAATCCCTAAGTGAGTCAACCAGGGAATAAACATTTATGAAGTGCCTACTAATTGCTGGGCATTATGCTAAGTACTGGGAATATGAAGAAAGGTAAAAGACAACTCCTGCCCTCCAGGACCTCACAGTCTAATGGGGGAGACAACATGCAGACAACTATGTCAAAACAAGCTATATTCAGGGTAAATGGGAGGTAATCAACAGAGGGAAGGAATTAGAACAAAAAGGGATTGGAAAAGGCTTCTTGAGGAAGGTAGTATTTTAGTTGGTACTTGAAGGAGGCAAGGGAAGCTAAGAGGTAAAAATAAGGAGAAAGCATTTCAGGCACAAAAGACAGTCAGTGAAAATGGCAGGAGTTGGGAACAGCAAAGAGGCCAGTGATATGGGATCAAAGTATACATGGTGGGATAAAGTGTAAGAAGACTGGAAAGGTGGGAGGTGGGAGGGTGCCAGGTTATGAAGGGCTTTGAACTCCAAACAGACGGATCCTGGGGGTGATATAGAATCACTGGAGTTTAGTGAGTAACTGGGAGACTTTAGGAAGATTACTTTGACATCTGAGTAAAGAATAGACTGGAGTGGGGAGAGCCTTGTGGCAATGAGACCAACGAGCGGGCTATGGCAATAATCGAGGCAGGAGACTATGAGGGCCTAAACCAGAGTGGTTACAGTATCAGAAGAGAGAATGGCACACGTAGGAGATATATCATGATGGTAAGATCAACAGGCCTCGGCAAGTGAGAATGATGAGTTAAGGATGAAGCCTAGGTTGCCAGTCTAGAAGGAAAGAAAGGACATATCCATAGAGAAAGAATACAGAGGCAGTGCAGTGCAGTGCAGTGAGAATAATGCTGGATTTAACATCAGAAGACCTATGTTCATGTCCCAGCTCTGCCACTTGCTACTCGTGAAATTCAGGACAAGTCATGTAACCTTTCTGATTCTCAATTTCCTCACCCGTGAATAATGAGGAGTTTGGACTTGACAACCTCTGAGTCGCCTTCCATCTTCCCATCTTCACATCTACAAGAATGGAACTAGAAATAATGGAAAACCAATGTTTGTTCCTTCAACCCAAGAACAACTTGAACTAACTAGAAATATTATAATCTTAAGAAACAGCCAGCAAACAAGAACCACTTAGGTACAGAGATCAGAATTTCATTATGTGTGCCTGCGATATAATCCAATATGGTATTAATTAATAATCATCTTTGGCTGGTACATTACACATCAATAATGCAGAATGGCTGATATAATTACACAGTGTGTCTAATTATGGAGTACAGTGATAATAATAGGATTAATTAACCTGGAAACACACTTTGAACACAAAGGGATATGTCTCTGCTAAATAACAACAACCAGGAGCAAAGGAAAGGTGCCAACATATGGCATTAATTGCAACCTACTTCTCCCCATCAGTGTCAGAGTATCAGCAAATCTTGCAAGTTTTAAGGGAACTTAGTTGATGTAAGTGTTCTCCCAGCTTTTTCTTGAAGATCTATCTGCTCACTACCTTATGATCAAACCCATTCCACTATTGGGCAGCTCTAATTATTAAAAACTGGCTCAGTAGATAGAGCACTGGACCTAGAGTCAGGAAAAGTCACATTCATGTGTTTAAATATGGCCTTAGACTCATACTAACTGTGTGACCCTGGGCAAGGCACTTAACCCTGTTTGCCTCAGTTTCCTCTTCTGCAAAATGAACTGGAGAAGGAAATGGCAAAGCACTTCATTTTCTTGGCCAAGAAAACACCAAATGGGACCACAAAGAGCCAGACACAATTGAAACAACTGAACAACAACAATAACAACAAATTATTAGGAAGTTTTCCCTTATGTTGAATTGAAATTTGTCTGTCTTCAACTTTCTGTCCTTTGCTCCTAGTTCTGCTCCCTGAGACCAATCTGATCCTTCTTCAACACTAGCTCTTAAAATCCCTGAAAACTGTTGTCATGTCTTCTCTTCTGTAGATTAAACTATTCCCAGTTTATTCAACCATTCCATGTGTGACATGGTTTTGAGCTCTCTCATTTTCTTTGTCAGCCTTTTCTGAATACTCACCCACTTGTCAACATCCTTCCTAAAATGGTATGCTCAGAACTGAACACAATATTCAAGATGAGATGTAACCAACATCAAACGTGGCAAAACTATTATCTCCCTTATTCTGAAGGATGTATTTCAGTGAGTACCTGGCATGTAGTAAGTGCTTAATGAATTCTTGATGACTGATTCTTAGCAAAACTTAAGATGACATGAAGATTTGGGGCTGCCAGGTCCCTCTGCTAACTCATATTGAGTAAAATCCCCAAGATACATGAATCTTTGTCAAGCTCAGTCTTTCCCCAGTCTATATTTAAGAACTTTTTAAAAAAAAACAGAAGTATGAGACTTTTAATTTATTTTTATTAAATTTCTTCTTCCTAGATCTTGTTCATTGCACTAGGTTAACTATCCCTCCCACTTTTGTTTCTCTTCAAATCTGATAAGTATTCCCATTAAAATGAGCTCCTTGAGGACAGGGACTATCTTTCTGCCTTTTTTTGTATCTACAGGGCCTGCCACTTAATAAATGCTTGTTTGCCTGACTGATACGCCATCTTTCTCTCTATTCATCTCATTCACAAAAACATCAAAAAGAACAAAGCCAAAAGCAGAGGCCTTTGGCAGTCCATTCAAAATCTCCCTCCAGATTGGCAGTGATCCATTTATTGACACTGTGGAGCTGATCATTCAAATCACTTCAAATCCCTCTAACTCTCCTATTATCAATTGCCCTGTCTACACCATAACTGTTAAGTAGCTATATGTTGTCACACAGAGTCACACCTAGGCTCTCAGAATTGGAGATCTGAGACCAAAATCCCAACCCAATCAATCGCCTCCAAATGGGCCAAATGGCTTTTCATACTCACAGTACAAAGGGCTCCTGTCTTAATCGGTCTGATGCTTTCTAAACCACAAGTTCACGTTTGCTGATCAGGCATCATTGATATTGTCAAAGAGCAATTGATGCGAGCATTGACATTATAAATTTATGTCTATTTATAATGCTATGGTCCATAAGTAACAGTTTTAGAGTAGGAAACATTTTTCATTCCCTGGACTGAATTCAGCAACAGTAGGTCACGACCAATGATATGATCCCCTGCCAATCCACCCCCACACTTGTGTGCCTGTGTGCATGTATGTATATTCATGTGTATATGTGTATGTGTTGTTATATGAATATGTTTGTATATGCATGTATGTAAATATGTGTGTGCATATATTACATGTATATACATATACATGCATATTACCCACATATATAAATATATATCCATATATCCCACTATCCTACTCCTCCAAATTTTTAATCAAAACATTGAGGCTATATTTAGGCAGCTGGGTAGCACAGTAGATAGAATGCCAGGCCTGGAATTGGAAAGACTCATCTTCCTGAGTCAAATCCAGCCTCAGACACTTATTAGCTGTGTACCCCTGGACAAATTACTTAACCTCTATTTACCTCAGTATCCTCACCTGTAAAATGGGGTTAATAACAGCACCTACCTCCCAGAGTCATTGTGAGGACAAAATGGATAATATTCTTAAAGTGTTCAGCACAGTGCCTGGCATGTAGTAGGTACTATCATTCTGATTCTGTTCACTCATAAGCAAGCCATAATAAGGATGCCAACCCAGTTCTGTAGCCACAAGAATTGGGCTAGGTGAGTGATGATCATTTAGAAGCAAAGGCAAAACTAGAAAGTACCTACCAATGCCAGAGGTCACCTGATCCAACCTATGGCAGAATAGTAATCCCCGACAATATGCTCAACAAGGAGATGTGGTTTTCCTAACACCAAACCTAAAGTTACTCCTTTACCACTTCCTCCCATTGCTCCTAACATTGCTTCCTGGGGCCAAGCAGAATTAATCTATTTTATTTTACACACACCCGTCCTTAGAATACTTGAAAACAGTTGGCTCTATAAGCCTGTGAGATGCACCACAGAAGACTCCCCCGAGATAATGCCAAAGATCAAGAAGGAAGTAGTTACTCCCCAAGTTAAGAGTCAAGTCCAAGGCCAAGAAGGCAGTGTGGAAGGGTGCCTGCCCATAGTCACAAAAAGAAGATCCAAATGTCCCCCACCTTCCAGCAACCCAAGATATTAAGACTTCAAAGGCAACTCAAGTACCCTTAGAAAAATGCTCCTTGAAGAATCAAGATTCATCATTACGACATTGAGTTTCCCTTGACCACTGAGTCTGCTATGAAGAAGACTGAGGACAATACCACCCTCATCTTCATTATGTACATCAAGGTCAACAAGCCTCAGATCAAGCAGGTGCTAAAGAATACAGCATTCTTGTGGCCAGGGCTAACACCCTGATCCTGCCTGATGCAGTGAAGAAGGCCTATGTACAACTTCCTCCAGGCTATGATGCTTTGGATGTTGTCAGCAAAATCAGAATCATTTAAACTGTATCCAGCTGTCCCACTCCACCTACAGCAACAAGTTTTCCAGTTTAAAAAAAAATATTTGAAAACAAGTAAACCCCCCACCAATCCCTCTGCCCAAGCCTTCTCCAGGCTAGACATTCCCAGTTACTTAATAGAACCTTATAGGGCATGATCTCAGGTCCTTTCACCAGCCTGGTTGCTGATGCTGGACACTCCGGGTTGTCATGTCCTTAGCTACAAATCTGTTGCTTAAAAGGATATTCTATATCACTGATGTCACCAAATGGCCTCTTGGTTGGAAGCTCTCAGAGATCTTACCCTCTAAGGAAGATCATTTTTTGTTGTTGTTGAGTCATTTCAGTTGTGTCCAAGTCCATTTGGGGTTTTCTTGGCAAAGACACTGGAGTGGTTTACCATTTCCTTCTCCAGCTCATTTTACAGATTAGGAAACTGAGGCAAACAGGGTTAAGTAACTTGCCCAGGGTCACTCAGTTTAGTAAAGGTCTGTGGCCAGATGTGAACTCATGAAGATGAGCCTTCCTGACTCCAGGCTCAGTACTCTATGCACTATGATGCCACCTAGCTGCCCAATACATGATCCTATAATTTAGAGATAACCTTCTCATTTTACAGATGAGGCTCAGAGTAGTAAAGCAACTTGCCCAAGGTCACCCAGGTAATAAGTGACAAAGGTAGAATTTGAACCTAGCTCCTACGATTCTTTCCACTGTACCAGACTGTAGCCCTCAGGGGACCCATTGTTTATCCCTGATTCTTGCTACGTGACCAGCAAGGATGTATATCTGTGAGTCACAGAATACCACAGGCTCCAAAGATTTAAAATTGCAGGTCACCTAAAGGGCAATGATGAGGATCATGGGAGATATGAGTACGCTATGAATTATTTCCAACAAAAGGGATACCAAGAAATGGGATAAAGGATGCCATCAGAGATGTGTGACCAGAAGAGAAGGTCAGGAGGTCATGTAGGGAGAGCGAGGGATACAATGGACAGTACCATCCACAAAGACTTTCTCTAAAAGCAGCCACTCCCAGCAGGGACAGTACCAATTGTGGATACTGGCCCCATGTGCCAGGGAGTGGGGATGCAAGCCTTACTCTCCATAGCTTTCCAGGCTGAAACCCAGCACCATTCAATTCCCCAAAGCCTTCCCACATCAAACATTTCATAGGGTAATAGGATCTTGGATACAGAGCTAGAAGGGACCTCTAAAATTATTTCTAATCCCTTCATTTTACAGATAAGGAAACTGAGGATCAAAAGAGGAAGCTGATTTGCCCAGGGTCACACATCTAGTAAATATCTAAGGTGGGATTCCAACTCAGGTCCAGACAATCCAGGAAAATAGTACAGAAGTGCAGAATCTCAGAAGTGGAAGGGGCATCAGAGCACACTCCAACACCTGTCTAGATGGAAAACCCTGCACTACTGGTGGTGCAGTGGACAGAGGTTTGGAATATGAAAGATCTGAGTTCAAATCCAACTTCAGATACTTACTAACTGTGTGACCCTGAGCAAATCACTTAATCCCTATTTGCCTCAGTTCCTCATCTGTAAAATGGGGACCCACTGGAGAAGGAAATAGCAAACTACTCCAGTATCTTTGCCAAGAAAGTCCCATGGACTTTGTCCAACATAGAGTTGGACATATGACTGAACAAAAACCACAACAAAGCCACTTATTCATGAAAGTAACTTATTCATTGGGAAGCAGTGTGGCATGTTGGGCCAAGATATCTAGTTTCAAATCCTTCCCCAGATATTTACTAGCTATGTGACATGGTCAAGCTTTTTAGCATCTCAGAAACTCGGTCTTCTCATCTGTAAAATGAAGATAATATTTACATACAGGGTGTTTGTGAGGAAAATGGTTAACTAACTTTAAAGGGCTAAAGAGTTTGTGAGTTATTATTATTGTTATTATTTGCGAGTTATTATTAAAAACAAAATTCCAAGCAAAAATGTGAATGATGTTACAAGGAGCTATAGTCATTCAGGGTCAATTTTCCCACAGAATTGTGGTTCAAGGTGCCTGGAGGTCTCCCCTTTCTCAGTTAGGAGGTGATGTCTAATGGGATAAGAGGGACAAGGTTTTCTTTCCTCATAGCCTATAAGAATTCTGCCATAACAAAGAACCCAGCCCACAAATAATTGTTAATGTGTTCTGTCTCCCCTACAGAATAAATCTATCTCTTCCAATGACTTTTATAGCACATTTATTCTGTACAATAAAGCTTAGTATTCATTCATTTATTCATTCATTCAACAAACATTTTGTAAAAGTCTATAATGTCCAAAGCACTGTGATAGGCACTGAGGGAGATATCCAACACTTTTAATCTCTGTTCTGATGGAGCTTTTATTTCAGTAGGAAATTCAGTAGGATGTCTACCCCAAGCATGTGAGGACTTCTCTGGCAGAATGGGCAGATGAAAACAATTTGTTTGAACAGCCATGAAAGTGGCTGAAGCAGGCACTCTGGAGCACTTAGAGCATGGTCAGATATGGAGGATTTCAAGGTCATCCACTGTGTCCTGGGCCATTTCCAGGCACCCTGACTTTTGTCTTACCTCAGGAAAAGAGAGTGAGGCTGATGACTTGGTGCAATTTTGCCTCACTTAAATCCAATTTACCCACAAATCAAGGCATCCTCCCCATGATATCATTGCTCCTCTCCAAAAACAAAAAACAAACAACAACAACATGGAGGAGAATTAAATGTGAGAAGACCAGGAAGGTAGGCAAGATATTTAAAGCCCAACAGAGGTTTTTATTTGTCAAAAATAAATTGCCTAGAGATAATGGAAAAGCCCTAGAGTTTACCGAGGAGGGAATGACACGGCCAGACCTGCTCTTTAGGGAGATCACTTTGGCAGCTGTATAGCCAAAGGCTGAGTGGAGGATGAACTGGAGAAGAGAAAGACTTGGGGTGGGCAGACCCACCAGCAGGTTATTGCAATAATCAAGGAGTGACGAGGACCTGTGCTGGAGTGGTAGCTCTGTAAGAGGAGAGAAGGAAACACAGGAGAATTGTTGTAAAGGTAGAAGCAACAGGACCTGGCGCCAGATTAGACAGGGGAGCCAGGGGTGGGGAGTGAGAGAGTGAGAGCATGGAATGTGACTCTGAGGTGGTGAGCCCTGGAAAGGCAGTGGTGACCTCCACAGTAATAGAGAAGTTAGAAAGAAAGAAGAGTGTGT
>JAQQSW010020564.1:0-10825 GCA_028646575.1 Pseudocheirus occidentalis | reverse complement strand
TTGGAGGAGGACACAAAAGAGAGCAGATCGGGGGAGGGGCTTTACAGTGGGATCGCTGTTTTGGGGTTGGGGGTAAGGGAAAGACGAGGAGAAAATTTGTAACTCAAAAATCTCATGGAAATGAATGATGTAAACAAGGAAACAAATACAAAATTTATATAAAAAAAACAAAAACATTAAATAGTTAAACAAAGTAGATTTCTAGGTTGTAGATTTCTAGGTTGTAGATTTCTGAGGAATTTTTTTTGGAAAAGGGGGCAATAGGCCAAATAAATTTGGGAACCTCTGGTCTAATCCAATGTTACCATTTGATAGAACTGAATTAGAAAGAATGGGAAATGTGGCCCCCTGCTGGGGGAAATTTTATTTTTAAAATGTCTCTTAAAAAATGTAAAAACTTAAAACATCCCCCTAAGAAAAACAAACAAAAACCTTAGAATTGTGTTTTTGTATATACACAAGTAAGAACATTTGACAATTTACTTGAAGGGAACCCTAGGAAAACATTTCCCCTTGTGTTTGTCCCTTTTGAACGCTAAATTGGGAGTTCAAAATGCTTGAAAAATGACATTTTTTCCCTAGAAAATATGAATACTCTTTTGAGTGAAAATATTCCACCTTAATGAAAGTTAGGACTTTTGTGGATATTGTTCACTCATTAGACCATTTCTTAGTTATTCAGTTTCCCCATATATAAAATGGAGAGGTTGGACTGGATAGTCTCTATGGCCCCTTCTAGTTTTGATAATTTATGATGCTCTGCCCTCGTCATAAGTAACATATACATTTTGTTTTTCCAGAGAAATGGGAGATTGATCAATCTGAATTGACTTTTATAAAAGAGGTTGGAAAAGGCCAGTTTGGTGTGGTCCATTTAGGTAAATGGAGATCCCATATCCTAGTTGCTATTAAGGCTGTCAATGAAGGAACCATGTCAGAAGATGACTTCATTGAGGAGGCTAAAGTGATGATGTAAGTATATGCAACACAAATAAACAGTGAAAAGTGTACTCAAAGAAAGAATGTGGGACCTGTGGTAACTGAGAAGACATGACCCATCTTTTAGAGGTGACAGCATCATACTAACTTAAAAGGGCTAACTTGTCCTTAAAAGATGAATGGTTTGCTTGACTACTTCAAAAGGTCGTTGCAAAAATAAATGGGGGTATCCTCTCCACTGGTGGAATACTTTTTAGTTGTATCTTCATGAAGAGAATATGTAGGCACAGCTAGGTGGCACAGTGAATAGAGTACTGGACCTGGAGTCAGGAGGACCCGAGTTCAAATGTGACCTCAGATACTTAACGTTTACTACCCGTGTGACCTTGGGCAAATCACTTAACCCCAATCACCCTGCCTTCTCCCCCTCCAAAATTTTTTTTTTTTAAAAAAAAAGAGAGAATATCTTTATGAGTAGCTGTGGCCAAAACTTTATCCTTGGCCAGGCTGATGATAGGCAGTAGTCAGAACCATACTGGAAGCCTTTCTGGTTTATTAGGACGTAGAAGAGTTTGAACTTCACTGACTTCAAGAACCTAGTGTCACTACTGCCTTATAAGGAAACATCACAGGGAAACTTTGAGAGAGCACGAATGCTTTACTCTCTCTTTCCATATATATATATATACACATATATATATACATATATCTATATCTCTATATACATCTCCATATCTCTCTATATAGAGAGAGATAACTAGAGATATAGAGTGATAGCTCTACATATTTGTGTGTATGTGTGTGTATATGTGTGTGCGTATGTATTTCCTAGGGTTGTGAGAAGGGCTTCTATTGGCTTTTGCTTCTATTGGCTGTTGCTTCTCTAGGCTCCTGGGTAGCTACTCTTTACCACTATCTTCCCAGACTCAATTCTAACCCTTATATAAGTCGATCTTTAGCTTATAGTTCATATGGAGAGTTCAACAGGCATAAGAAAAAATATATGAAAAGAAAAAAAGGGAGGAGTTAGGGAAGGGTGAGGAGGAGTCAGTGGTTGGGGTTCTTAGGCAAGCAGAAAAAAATCAGGTTTTAGGTCAATGTCAAGTGAAGACTCCAGCTAAGTTATGGGGGAGCATAGCTTCTAGATATAGCCTTTTTGGCTGCCACAACACATTGATGGCTCATACTGAGCTTGCTAATAACATTTCTAGATCTTTTTTAGACCAACTACTGCCTATGTTCCTCCCTTGTTAGATGTGTGAAGCTGACTTTTTATATCCAAGTGCAAGACTTTGTATTTATCTCTCCTTAATGGTATCTTGTTAAATTTAGCCCAGTGCTCTAACTTGTCAAGATGCCTTTAGAACCTGACTCTGTTAGCTAACAAGTTTTGTGTCATTTGCAGGTTTGATGAGGACATCATCTAACAATTTATCTAAGTCATTGTTAAAAATGTTAAACTGTATAAGGTCAAGGACAGATCCTTGGTATATCCTATTGGACACATTGACAATGAGCTATTTACCAACCATCCTTTGAGTTGGGCCATCCAACCAGTTTCTAATTCATCTGATGGAATTATTGTCTAATCTATAACTATCCATTTTTCCCCCACAAGAATAAAATCAGCTATTTTTACTTCAAGGTAAACTCTGTCCACAAAATTCTCCTTAATCTACTACTTTAACAACCCTATTAAAAACAACAACAACAAGGAAATCAAGTTAATCTGGTATGACCTGTTCTTGATGAAGCCGCACTGGCTCTTTATAATGACCACTTCCTTTTCTAAATGTTAACCAACCATCTTTTTGATCAGTGTGCTCCTAGGAACTCTCTAAGGCCTTGAGTTACAAGATCCGCATTATTTCCCTGCACTGATGAAATCATAGCTCTTGAACAACAACTATAAACAAAACACCTTGATCTCAAATCCATTCTTTCAAAAGTATGGTTGGAATATGACATAGTTCATTTTTCATGGAAAGGTGTTTTTGTTTCATTATCTATTAAGCTGTTTGTCTTGTTGATCAGAATTAGGTCACAGCTGCTGAAATATTTGTCTTTTTTTCTTTTTCTTTTTTCATAGTTTAAATTTGTGGGGTTTTTTGTTTGTTTTTGCTTTTTGGAGGGGGGAAGGCAGGGCAGTTGGGATTAAGTGACTTGCCCAAGGTCACATGGCTAGTAAGTGTTAAGTGTCAGAGGTCAAATTTGAACTCAGGTCCTCCTGACTGCAGGGCCGGTGTTCTATTCACTGCGCCATCTAGCTGCCCCAATTTGTGTTTTTTCTAATTTCAGTATAGCAACTCTTGATTATTCACATATAGTGTCCCTACATTTTAAATTACTTATGGCTATAACTAGATATTTTGCTACTCACAGCAACCAGTATAAAATGTTTTTTCAAGTCAACTTTTATGAAACAAACTCACTTGGGGAGAGACATTAGTAGCAATTTGAGGATCCCTCAAGGCCACTACTATCAATTCTGTCCTCATCCTCTAATTTCAGTGCCTCAGGTCAAAGTCATAATCATCATATCCTAGTTACGACTGATCATGATATATATTGAACTCAAGCAGGTTTTCCATTTATCACTCAATCCCTTCATCTGGTGCTCAATCAGTAACTATTTTTCTGATTCTAAATTACATTTTTAAATTATCTACTGATTTGGAATATCCATGTCATTACCTCCCAGGTAAATGTAGAACACTGGGAAATGATAAGTGGAGATAGAGGTATTTCAACTCACATGGAAGTAGACCAGTTCTATCACTTTGGACATACTGTTTAATCCCAACTTAAGTTAGTTAAAGAGAAAAAACTACTGTGCCATCTTTATAGTGAA
The DNA here is from genome assembly GCA_028646575.1 of Pseudocheirus occidentalis. Classification (NCBI taxonomy): domain Eukaryota; kingdom Metazoa; phylum Chordata; class Mammalia; order Diprotodontia; family Pseudocheiridae; genus Pseudocheirus; species Pseudocheirus occidentalis. The sequence goes on along the minus strand of JAQQSW010020564.1, from coordinate 7,035 downwards.
GTTGTAAGATTTTGTTAATATAGTATTCGGAAGATGAAAATGCTAAGTACTCCTATTTTGAAACACTTTGAAAAATCTCTCCCCTCAAAACAAAACCAACCCAACCCAATTCTGTTTAAGTGAATTATAAACTTTCAGTTATTGCAATGTATTTCTTGAACAGGAGATTATCTCATTCGAGACTAGTACAACTTTACGGAGTATGCATCCAACAGAAGCCACTCTACATAGTAACAGAGTTTATGGAAAATGGCTCTCTGCTTCATTATCTCAGACAGAGACAAGGAAGACTTGGTAGAGGAATGCTATTGAGCATGTGCCAGGATGTATGTGAAGGCATGGAATACCTGGAGAGGAACAGCTTCATTCACAGGGATTTGGTAAGTATGAGTTGTTAACTATTTATTCAAGATGGTAGACTTTTGCTTCATTTGTATTTTACATAATGCCTTATTAGACATGGATGGAATCTTGGTTTCTGGAAGACTATGCCAGTGTGGGACAAGCTCTGGAAGGTCTTACCAACGTGGGAAGGCTTCCAGTACATGCTTGTGTATCTATTCTATATTTATTTATTGTATTCTACACCCCCTCCCCTTTTTCTCTGAATATAAGATCCTTGAGGACAGGGACTATAGCACCTGTTACACTGCCTAGCACTATGTAAGTTCTTGATAAAGACTTATTGACTGGATGATTGATTAAAGACTCATTCATTAAATGCCTTAGTATGTGTCAGGTGAAATGTTAGGAGGTGAAGATAGAGATATAAAAGTGAGATACCTTACATTCTACTAAATTACCTTGATTTGAATTGGAAATTATAAATTCTTTAAATATAAACCTTATCTAAAGTACTATTTCAGGACAGAAATAGAACTTGCCTTTTGGTAGAATGGAAATGACCCTGGGTTCTTGAAGCCTTAGCTCACAGATTAACATACGGTTTGGTGACTCTTACCAAGGCTTTGAATAGAAACCCGGTGATGGACTCACAACCTCTCTGAGAGCCAGCCTAGCTAAACGTGGAGAGTTTCCCCGCCAGCAAGGTGGCTGCTATGTGATAATTTTTTTAAAAGTAGGATAACCCATGATTATAATGAAGGTACAACACAAGTGGAAGGATGAAATCAAGGGTGCCTAGAATATCAAAGTATAAAGACTGAAGAACTGAGGGGATATTAGGATTTAGGTGTATCAGAAGGCCTGGGCATGAGATTAGGAAAACAGGGTTAGTCTCTGAGTACTTAGGGCAACACCCTCGGTAGAATTTATCTACTAAGTCAAAGGCCGGTTGATGTACACAGACATTCTCTTTGTGTATTCTTTGTGTTCATAAAAGTTAATAAGTTCTTTGAACTTTGTGACTCAGGCAGCTCCCTAGAACTTAATTATCAATCAGAGGCCAGTTGTTCTACACAGAACATTTACTTACTGGTATATACTTATATTAATATAAGTTATGTTTATCACCTGGTTAAGGAAATAATGCTAAGATTTATAGTTAAGAGTTTTACCTTAGACTGAGTGAATCTTTCCTGGGTTGATGTATCAAAGGTGACATTTGAGGAAGAGTGAAATAAAAATAAAGGGCATGCAGTTTCCTTGGAGAACAGAGTTGCTTGGGTTGTGTGTGTGTGTGTTTGCTATTATTAATAAGTAATAATAGTTATAATTTGTGTAGTGCTTTCAGGTTTATAAAGTGCTTTGCATATGTCATCTTATTTGATCCCTATGAGGTAAGTGCTATTATTTATACCCATTTTACAGATGAGGAAACTGAGGCTGACAGAAGTAAAAGCGACTTGCCCAGGGGCACACAGCTTGTGCCTGTCTGAAAGAGGATTTAAACTCGGTCCTTACTGACTTGGAGTCCAACATTCTCTCCCAGGATTAAAAAATAAGTGCAGCTTATTGTAGAGGCTAGAGTGATGGGCATGGAGTAAGGAAGACTTGGGTTCAGATCTTGCATTTGATGCTTATTAGTTACACAGCCACGAGCCAGTAAATTCTCTGAGACCCAGACAACTCTCTAAGAAAGTAAGAACTCTTATTAAAGAGTGCCGTCATTTTAAAATCTATTGTGTGAAGGCTGCTGAACCTGGAGTTAAACTCATCTTTGTGAGTTCACATCCAGCCTCAGAGACTTACCAGCTATGTGACCTTTGGCAAGTCACTTCACCCTGTTTGCCTCAGTTTCCTCATCTGTCAAATGATCTGGAGAAGGGAAATGGCAAACCCCTCCAGTTTCTTTGCCAAGAAAACTCCAAATGGCATCATAAAGAATTGGATATGACTGAACAACAATAATCAATGGGGTTATTATTATCCATGAGAGCTACTACCAATGGAGCATGGGCCAGAGGCTGAAGATGGAGGAAGGGGTACAAATGAACTGGGAAGGGGAAACTCTAGTATAAAAAGTCTTGCCGGAGTAGACATTTGCCAATGTAATCTTTCTCCTTTTGCCACAGGCTGCCAGAAATTGTTTGGTCAGCTCTACATGCATAGTGAAAATTTCAGACTTTGGAATGACAAGGTAATAGAATATATCATTTTGTTTCTTTTTTTTTAAGCTTTGCTTTTGTCCATTTGTTCAAAGTTAACTTAATGATCATCATGTGCCTCCTGTGGACACAACACAATGAAAACAAATACTTTGTCCTGCCTACATGGATTACACATGGACTAATTATGATACAAAAACACAGTATTAAGACTATTCAATGGATACAGACTACTGTAGGAGGGTTGGTCAAAGGACAGACTCAGGACTCAGGAAGGCTGCCTTTAGGATGTGGTACTTGAGCCCCATCCTGAAAGTTGAGTAGACTCTCAAAGGTTGGGGAAGAAAATTCTATGAACCAGCCCAGCACTCTGAGGGACAGCTAGCTTCTGGGCTATCTGTATTTGTGGCTATTATTTCCTGTTGACCCAGTTCAGGGGAGCTGAAACCACCTGTGCGCATATTCAGTCCAGGTGTTAGGTTGAGGTTTCCTCCTCTAAGTAATTTTCTGACTGTAATTCTGGTCATTCTTTCACCTTTATAATGAGACATTTGGTTTTTCTTTGTAAGGTACAGGAAGACAAAGAGATAGAGACACACAAAGAGAAAGAGAAAAAAAGAGAAAGACATACACAGACAGACAAAAAGTATTGTATAGACCATAGGGGTTTTTGGTGTGTGTGTGTCTGTGTGTGTTCTTTTGAAATGGGGCATATCTTCACAATCTCAATACCCAAAGCTTTAGAGACTCACTCATTTCCTGGACGCTAGTCCAAAGTTCTGTCAAAGGAAGTGATCATTAGCCCTGTTCGTTTTCCATTCAGGGTCATTATAATAAATGAGGGATTTTTGATAAAAGTAGCAGATGTCAAGTGTTAACAGTTGAATAAGGAAAGAAGACATTGAAACAACCTTTACATTTATTCCTTTTTAAATTTAAAATCTTAATTTTAAAATCATTCCATGCTAAAATGTATTCATGAAATTTGATGCTTGAGGTTGCTTCCTATGTTTTTTCCCTTCTCTGGAAGGGAAACTGGACTACTTCAATATGGTACTTTTTTTTTTTAGCTTTATTGATGGTTTTTTTAAAAAAAAACTACAATCATTTCCCAACATATGTCTCTACCATTCAGCCCTCCCTTGAAACAAAGAAAACAATTAAGAAAAGCTGCTGTAACAACAGCATCTTGACTGTACCTACTTATAGTCCCCCAGCTCCTTCCTGAGAAGAATGAGTATGTTCTCAGAGACTGGTATATGCCTTTTAATATGTAGGTCATCATAATGATTAACACAGCCAGGCTGATGACTTGTGATTTAAAACTTCATGTTTGGTAAGAGGAACAGGTTTATGAGAACCAAACAGCACTATAAATACTGAAGTTATCTGGTAAAGTTTGAAGCAAAACAGTATCTACACTGTTAACAGGAAGAGTCACAGAAATTCTTTATATTAAAGGATTATGACTTGCCTCTTTTTAGGAGGATTTCGATATGTAGCCAACCCAAAGTTCCCTGAGGATTTGAATGAAAGGGGGGAATCTGTCCTAATTAATCCAGTATATCTATCTATTTATATTCACTCTGTTGTAGATATGTTTTGGATGACGAATATATCAGCTCTTCAGGTGCCAAGTTCCCAGTCAAGTGGTCAGCCCCTGAAGTCTTTCACTTTAACAAATACAGCAGCAAATCTGACGTCTGGTCATTTGGTGAGTTCGCTTGATGAAGCTGATTTGACGTTGGTTGTCTAAGAGGCTGAGGATCATCAGTTCACCTTGTTAGGGCAAGATAAGATTCTCACGGAGTCTTCTCAGATCTGTGGTCTTGCTTTCCGTGGTCTGAAACACCCAAACAGCCTTTGGATGCATACACTTCTATGGATAGGCTTCTATGACCTATGCACTTATGAGACATCTCATTTTCATTTCCAAGCGAGGAGTTAATTAAAACTTTAAATTTTAAATTAAAACAAAGAGTCTGCCTCTTGAAAAAGAGCCATTCTTTACCTTTTCTCTTGAGATCTTTTCCCCCTACCACTGTCTTGAAAAGAAAATTTATCCCAGGGTATCTGTCACTGTTGTGTAATGAACTTCTTCATCAGTTAATGAATTTGTAAATAGAACTAGTATTTAAAATTAGAAGATGATCCTATTGTTCACCTGGAAACATGAACTTATTTCCCTTTGTTCATTGAATAGGTTCACCATACTTAATTCATTTTCTTGAGATTTTGTAGGATTTATGTAGCTTAAGATACAGAGCCTTAGTTTAGTGTAGTATAAAACTCAATGTACTTGTATATATGCTAGCCTTCAATAGGAAGGGAATGCTACATATAGACCCATCCTCAATAGAGCATCTATTTTTTTTTCAAAGTTAGTGACAGATCTGAGCTCAATCATTCACACTCTCCAGGCCAGTCTCCCTCATTTGCGTAAAGGCTGGCCATGATTAGGAATGGAGTTTGTAATCAGGGAACAGAGAAAAGACAAAGAAAATGTCAAGTCCTCAACAGTATCAAAGGGTAACCTCAGTCTCTTCAGCTCTTCATTCACTACTTATACACATAGTGGTAATAACAAATGGCACTTTAGAATAATATAATCATAGAATGTCCAAACTGGAAAGGACTTTGATGATGGTCTAGTTCAAACCTCTCATTTTATAGGTGAGGAAATAAGCCTGTGGACAACAATTTAATGGAGAGGTTGCACCCATGTATGTACACGGTAACAACCCAAGTTAATTTTCAGGTGAATGCTAAAGAATTCTGGTTGGGATTGTCTTTAAGTAGTGCTCTGTAATGAACAATTATTTATTAAATACCTACTATGTGTAAGACACTGTCTTATATACTAAAGAACTCTTTCATTTTTTCAATTAATGAAAATCTATTTTCTCTTTCTCTCATCCCACCCCTGAAAAGAAAAAGGAAAAACAAAGACAAACCTAAACATGCAGAGTCAAGTAAGATAATTTCCCACCTTGGCCATGACCAAAAAATATATGTCTCATTCTGCAGTTTGAATTTATCACTTCTCATTTGGGAGGTGGGTAGCGTGCTTCATGATTGCTAAAGGACGCTTTTAAAAATGAAATGTGTTACTTATTTAAAGATTCTTTTCTGTTTAAATTTTGAGTTCCAAATTCTTTCTGCCCTCCCACTCCACTCACTGAGAAGGCAAGCAATATGATATGTTACACATGTAAAATCATGCAAAACATATTTCCATATTTGTCATATTACAAAAAACCAAGAAAAATGAAGTGAGAAAATTTACACTTTGATTTGCATTCCAAGTTCATCAGTTCTCTCTCTGGAGGTAGTAGCTGCCCGTATTTTATTGGCCCCTCTCCCCCATTGCCCATTCCAGGCTGACCACAATTTTTTTTTAAAGTAATCATTCCCCCCCACCAAAAAAAAAATAATAATAAAGTAATCATTCCCCTTCTCTCCAACTTGCCCTTGTGTATTTTATTTTTCAGGAATTCTAATGTGGGAGGTATTTACTGAGGGCAAGATGCCTTTCGCAAAGGAATCCAATTTACAAGTAGTGGAGGCTATTTCCAAAGGCTTCAGGCTGTATCGTCCCCACCTGGCTCCAGTGATTGTGTATGAAGTCATGTACAGCTGTTGGCATGAGGTTTGTCTTTCTCATTTTCTTTTTTTAGTTGTGTGTTTGGTTTTTTTTTTTTGCAGGGGGCAAGGCAGGGCAATTGGGGGTAAGTGATTTGCCCAAGGTCACACGGCTAGTAAGTGTTAAGTGTCTGAGGCTATTTGAGCTCAGGTTCTCCTGACTCCAGGGCCAATGCTGTTTACTGCACCACCTCGCCACCCCTCTTCCTCATTTCCTAACTTAGGCTATAGGTTCTATCTCCTGGCACTAGCCTGGCCTGCTTCACATAGGGAGTCAAGACCCCTTTGGTAAAAGCAGAAGAAAGTATTTCACATTCATGACATAGAACCTTGCATGATGGTCTGTGTTACTATATCTCTTATTTACTATTTTGCATTGGCCTTTTTTCTGCAATGGTCAGTGTACTTTATTTTCTTTTAAAAGTCCAATCTGGGCGGAGCCAAGATGGCAGCATAGAAGCAGCAAAGCACCACAGCTCCCACACAAACATGCTAGAAAACTCATAAAATGGGACGCTAAACAGATTTTCAAGCTCCAAAACTCTCCAAAAGACAGAAAGAACATCTGTTGCTACAGGCAGCGTAGCAGGCAGGGCTCTTCACAGCAGTCTCCGACCCGCAGCCTGGTCAAGCCCTGGGGCATCGGGCGGGGTACCGCGGCTATAGGAGAGCTGACCAGCTGAATTGGAGGCACAGTTACCACACTTATCAGGCCAGAAGAAAAAAAGGCTAAGAGAAAGGTCAGTGGATTTTGCTAACTCGGGAGGAGAAGAGCGGTCCGGCCAAACTGCTCCCAGGGCAAGGAAGCAGTGGGAGGCGGCGGTAGCAGCAGGAACGTCTGAGAGCTGCAGCGGCCCCCACTGGGCTGCTTCAGAGCCCTCGGCCT
>JAQQSW010020563.1:0-10826 GCA_028646575.1 Pseudocheirus occidentalis | reverse complement strand
AAAAAAAAAAAAGAAATGAATGATGTAAACAAAATCAAATAAAAATTTATATTAATTAGAAATAAAACTGGGGTGAGCAAAAAAAATAAAAAAAGAAAAGTAAAAAAAAATTATAATTACACACACAACATGCATTTTTATTTGACAAAGGTAAGATCTCATACCCATTCAAAAATTAAACTTTAGTAGTAGAAAGTGGAGGTCATGTAAACAGAAATTCCTCTGAAAAGTGGAGGTAGAGGAAGAGGTTTTCTGGGTTAACAAAATTAATAATAGACAACAATATATTATGGTAGTCATTTAACTTATAGTTAAGAAGGAAGAAATCATGCATTTTCTAAATGTCTTCTATGTGCCATACATTATGTTAAGTGCTTTTTTATGATTATCTCATTTGATACTTATAACAGTGGAGGTAAGTACTATGATAATCCCCTTCTTACATTTGAAGAAACTGAGTCAAGTAGAGGTTAAGGGACTGCCCCAGGGTCATCTCCTAGCAAGGGTCTGAGGCAGGACTTGATATTTGTTCTTTTTAATTCCAGGCTCAAGACTTCATCCACTGTGGCACATAGATGCCTCTAGTTGAGAGAAATAGGATAAGTGAGATGGTGGTCCTAGTTTATTCTTTCTTGGTTAACCAAGAACTTTGAAGCATTGTATTCATTTTCTGAAAGCCAAATTTTCAGAAATACATTGTTAATTTGAAGGTTTGTATCTCCATTTTATGTATGCAGACCCTGAAGTTTTGATTAATTATTTAATGTGCCCAAAGTTACATAGTAAGTAAAGGCAGAAAAATAATAAGTGGCTCAGGGTTCCATTTAACCATGGAAACCAGGGTGTTAAAGGAAACCAACAATCAAGCTCTAGCAATGAGAGGTAAAGTTTAGGGACATGGAAGCCTGGAAAACAGAAGATACAGCTGGGGCATGGTGGTTATTTTCAAATAATCTCATGTTTAAAAAGAATAGATTTGTTCTGATTGGTTGCAAAAGGCAGAACAGGGACTAATTAACTGAAGGATGTAATAAAATGGCTCACTTTGACTTCAATCAATCAATAAACAATTATTCAGTACCTGATTTGAGCCAGACTATGTTCTAAATGCTGAAGGTAGGAAAATAGGCAACAGACAATCCTTGTCCTCCATGAATTTACAGTCTAAAGGGGGAGATAACATAGAAACAAATATATTCAGAACAAATTTCATATAAGTTAAATAAGAAATGGTTACCCTAGGAAAGGCACTGAAAATAAGAGGCCTTGGAGAAAGGTTCCTGTGGAAGGTAAAATTTTATTTGAGCTTTAAAGGAGGCCTGAGAGGTCAGTAGTAGCCCAGATAAAGGATGTAATCCAGGCATGGGTTGTAGCCAGAAAACAAGCCCAGAGTTAAGAGACGGAATACCTCCTTTATGGAACAACCTGGAGGTGAATGCTAATCAATCCAAGAGTACTTGTCAGGGACAAAGTTGCATTAAGATTTGAAAGGTAGGAAGGGGCTAGGTTATGAAAGACTCTGAATTCCAAACAAAGCATTTTATCTTTGTCCCTGTAGGTAAAAGTGAGTGACTAGGATTTACTGAGTAAGAAGATGACATGATTGAGTTGCATTTTAGGAAAATCCCTTTGGTCTTTGAATGGAAGATGGATTAAAGTGAGGAGAGAGTAAAGGCAGGAAGTTCCACCATCAGGCTCTCACAAAAACCCAAATGTGAAGTGATGAGGGCCTGTACTGGGAGAGTTACAGCATCAGAGGAGAGAAGACGAAGTATTTGAGAGGTGTTCCAAAGTTGAGATTGACAGCCTTGGCAACACCTTGAATATGAGAAATAGTGTAGAAGACAAAAAGACTCTTAGGTTTTGAGCCTGACAAATTGGTTGCATGAGGTTGCCCTCTATAGCAATAGGGAATGGTTGGGGGGTCAGATGGGACTATGAATTGTGTTTTGGACATATTGATTTTAAAATGTCGACTGAATATCTTAACGTGATTGTGAGAAATGATTTCTTTGGACCCAACTTCATTCCAATCGTTATTAATCATTTCAGCATGATTCTATATGGAGATAATGATTATTAGCAATTATTAGTGACATATTCAACTAGTAATATACATTTGGTTAGGTAATAATAGCACAAGAATAAACATGTACTAGTGACTATTTTCTCTAACTCATATAGAGATAATTAGATAATACAACTTCTTCCAGTAGTCCTTTATAATAGACCTCAAAATTTAATCTCACAGTCACCACTAATTTACCAGTTTGAAGCTCACTTGTGCAACCACGAGAACATTGACAAAAATAGTCTAGGCTTTTTTGCTCAAATCTCATGCCCAAATCAAGCATGTGGAGAAAATATTTTCATAATATAGAAAGTCCCCTGATTTTTTTTGGTACTTCCAGACCACCTTCTCTTGTCTAACATGAGTTTGTGAATATCTTATGACCACTTGGTCACTGGGGATTACATGCCCATCTTATAACTATCCATGCTGATGTATCATTTCTGACTCTCCTGGCCAACTAGTAAAATTTTATAATTTATCATTTTTTTCTTCATGTTTGGATGTTAAACTCTAAAAAAGGAAGGCCCTGGAGAAGGGAGACATCTCATATCATGAGAAAAATCTGAGGTTCATTACATGAGGGAGTCATGGACCCTTTTATAAAGTGCTATTGGCTTGGAGCTCTGACTCATTGGTCTTTCTTGCAGATTCAACAGTTTTGGAACCGATATGATAAATAGATTCTTAACAATTATAGTTCTAATATATTGGAATGACCTACTTCAGGAGGAAGTGGACTTTCAGTAAGCAAAATTGTATGATTACTGCTTAGATTCGGCATAAAGCAGATTCTTATTCAAAAGGAAACATGTGGTAGATAAAATTATAAACAAAAACAAAGAAAAAGCACCCCAAACAAAAAAAATAAAACAACAACTGGGTTTAAATCTGTCACACACTTATAGGTTGTACAACTGTAGGGAAATCACTTTGACTCACTGCAAAACTCATCTCTAAAATGAGGGGCTGTACTTGACATATCTAAGGTCTCTTGAAACTCTAAATTTATGATCCAATGAAAATATAGATTTGCCTATATATGCTCTGTCATTTTGTTCAAATCTGATCATTTCCAGGCTGATACTTTACTTTGGTCGCTTCCAACATTAGGATCACTCTGCAGTGACTCCAGGAAACTTCTTTTAAAACATGATGTCGAACCACAAGCACTATAGAGGAAGATGTTCTCATCAATTAAGAATTATATGCAAGTTATTTTAATGGGTTGATTTCTATAATTCTGTAGCAAAATACTAAGGTAGAGTTTCTTATTATTTCCTTCTGTTGCGAATCCATTTGGCAGTCTATTAAAACCTATTAATTAATACCTCCCCATAAAAATGGCTTTAAGTGAATATAATAATATACACAATATTACAAAGCATGGAAATTAAATTTAAGCAACTATTAAAATGAGAAAAAAGAGAAAAAGCAAAACCAAGTTCGTAAGACCCCAAGCTAAGAAGCCCTGCCTAAAAGAATAAGACAAGGTTTGAAATGGGTAAACTTTTGTATTGATATGGGGGAATGGGGGATGAGTTCAGGCCTACTGCTCAGTGAATACAGCTGTAGGTGAAATAGGACTATATAAAATGATAATCTTAGAGGAAATAACTTGAGACAGTAGGAGTAAGGAGAAGACTGGGTTATCAGATGGCTAAGACAAAAATGGAAATGATGGTGGTCTGGAATGCAAAATTCCTTTAAGAAATTTGCAGAATGGGTCCAGAATACATCTTTTACAAAGAAGGACTGTCAAATCATGTTAGTCAATAATCTAACTGAGAGGTCTGTTTAGAGCACCTATGCTTCAAGCAGTTTGAAAATTCAGCTGAGTAATAATTATCCATGAATTCTTCTTGTTTCTAGTTAATTAGGACTAATTAATTAAGATAAAAGTTTCTTGAGTTATAACCTCTTGGTTGGACTGGGAAGAGAGATTGCTGTGAGGCAGAGTATGTCTTTCTGAAATCCTCCCACCAAGCTAAGATACATTTTGATGAAGAACTGGAATCTTTGATATGGGCCCTCTCCCATGATGCAACTCCCAACCTATCCATGCCAACTCTTCCTTTGCAGAACTTGTCCATGCTATCCCTAGTATTAAGTAAAAGGCATCCATGTACATGTAGGGAGCCATGTTGGTTTTCTCTCCAAATTGGGAGTATATTGAGGTGGACTGAAAGTTGCACCCTTTGACTAAAGTATCCTGTTCACTAATACATGTGTTTAATTTACCACATTCATTATACCTCTATCCGTAATTTCTATTTACAATCTAAGATAGCCTGCTTACACTCACTGCTTGCCCCCAATGATGCCTTATATTTTGAGTAATCTTGAATTATAATTCTTTGGTGACTTTATTATCCCATGAGTCATAGCTATACAAAAATATCTGATGCATATTTCTGTCAAATTTCAAAGTTAAAAAAGAATTGGAGCAATTATTTCTTTTAATTTAGGCTAAAACACTTTATTTGGCCAGATATCTCAGGGGAAAAATATCTAGAAATTTCAATGGAAAAAAATTCAAGGATTCTATTTGATTTAAAGATCCTCATAATTGCTTCTATTTCTTGTTTCCTTTGGGGTTTAAAAATAGTTACAGAAAGTCACTGCATCAGACATCTAATTCATTGTGAAAACCAAATTATATTCTGTGCTATAACTTTTGAAAGAGCTACATTTTCACCTGTAATTTTGATGATTCACAAATTAGCAAAAGATGACCCTTGAAACTCCAATGGAAAAACCATTCAGTCATGTTCCTTTGGTGAAATTAGGCTCATTACTAAGGAAATTGGGTTGAAACTAGTTCACACTCTCTTCTAAGTGATTTGTCCAACCTATTTAGAACAATTTTCCAATTGATTTAAAAGCTGTAACTGGGATTTGTTGAGGAGCTTTCTAAAATATTAAACCATTAGAACGTACACCTTTGTTCACTCATCTCTATAAAGACAGTCTTGGGCTATTCTAACCCTAATTACCGAGGATGGGATATTCAAATGCAGGAGTTTAAATTCTTTTCATTTCATAAATATTTCCATCATCTCCAAGTCTCGTGACTTACCAAGCACTTAAATAATACACTCAAGATCTCCACATAATTCAGGAGAGTTGTTATGGCAACAAAACTGACTGAAATAAGTTACTAATTATCTATAAATGTTGAAAGGTCAGAAAAGATGCTAACAAATATCTGTTAAAATGTGTCATCATTGTCATTTTAACCCTTGGGGAAAAAAAGGAAGAGCTGTAGTCAAAATACATTTATAGAATGCTTCCATATTTGTGTAACAGCTTCCTATACATTTTCTCTGTAGATTTTGACATAGACGAGGCAAGAGTACTATATTACCTTCCCCATATGTTGCCTCGATTAAAAAATAATATATGGTGTGTTACAGTAGAAATATTATTATTCTCTGTATCCTGAGCTCCTAGTAGAGAGAGCCTAGCAAAGACTAGGCATTCCATACATGCTGAGAGTTTGTAAGAATCGGTGTCTCTTGAAAGAAGGGAATTGCTTCCTAATTTTAAATTTATTTTGTTTTCTCCAATAACCTATTAATGAGCAACAGAAGTCTATTGCTTGAAAATAAAGAGAATTTATATATTAGATAACCAACAATGCTGTTTAGCCCGAAGGAGATATGACTTTGAAGTCTTTGAAGTGTTATCCCATAGAAGAGAAAGACAGATTAATTTTCTTTGCCCCGGAAAGCAGAAGGAGGTTCATTGTTGCAGAGACAAATTTAACCTTTTATGTTAGGAAGAAAAATAATTGAATTAAAAAATCTCAGAGCTGTCCTAAAGGATAATAGTCTGCCCTGTGAAGTTGGCAACTCACAGCAATTGGAGGTCCTCTAACAATGTCTGAAGGCCTACTTGCTAGATTTGATGTAAAGGTGATCTTTTTTTTTCTTCAGATGTAAGTTGAACCAGATGGCGATGGCCTCCAAAGTCTCTTTCACTCTAAGGATCTTTGAAAGTAATACTTTGTAAGATCAGACCAAGTTAGGGTGGGATAGTTAGGGGGAGGGGTAAATAGACCCCTGGGCCTATAGTCAAGTAGACCTGAGTTCAAGTCTAGTTTCAGGCATTTACTAACTGTGTTATCTGGGGCCAGTCACACTTAAACTCTGTTGCTTCATCTGTAAAATGGTAATAATATTAGCATAGACCTCACAGGGATGTTATAAGACTCAAATGAGTTAATGTTCATAAATTGCTTGAAGATCTGTGCCATTTGGGGTCGATATTCTTCTCAGGGCCACTATGTGGCACAATGAATAAAGTGCCAGGGCTGAAACTGGGAAGACTAACCTTGAATTCGAATTTGACCTCCAATTCTTCTTAGCTGTGTGACCCAAGGGAAGTCACTTAATCCTGTTTGTCTCAGTCTCTTCATCTGTATAAAGTTCTGAAGGAGGAAATGGCAAATCACTTTATTATTTTACCATGAAAAGCCTAAAGAAGGTCCTCAAAAGTCTGAAACAACAGAACTTCTTGATGCCGGGTCCAGGACTCTAACTGCTGGGTCACCCAACTGCCTTAAATGAAGAAATGCCTAGAGACATGGCTGGGAAACCAGAAAGACATTGAATCAGATCTTGCTTTTGGCATATCTTGGCTATGTGACCCTGGGAAAGTCACTTGATTACCTCAAACAACTCTCCTGTAAACTAACAGGAAAATCACTAACCTTTCTGGGATGGAGTTTCCTCACTTAAGTGTTCCCTATAGGAAGGCAATCCCATGTGAAGTCCTACCACTATTATTCCATGGTCATTTTTGGCATTAATAGAATGTAGGTTCTTTGAGGATAGGTAGTGTTTTTATCATTTTCAGTATATCCGTAGCACCTGGCATTTGGTAAAAACTTAATAAATTTCTGTTGATACAACAGTTGGGTCTCTACAACCAACTGGGGCTTGTGCTGTGCTGACATAATTCTTGGGATCCCCAGGGTGATCAGAGTGGAATCTGCTTTTTAACTTGCTTTATGTCTCCATCATTTTGGTTTAGAGCTGGGCAAAGGAGAAGAAGACTATTACATTTAAATCTAAGAAATGATATATTTAAATCTATTTTTATATGCACTTAAGCTATATTATGAATTTTTAATGGCATAAAGAATTCAAAATCAAATGAAAATGGCTGTGTTAATTCAGAGAGGGGGATTATAAATGTAATTCCCAGCTCTGAATGAAAGTGTTTTCCTAATGGTGAGATAGCATCATCCACTCAGGCTTAATTTTGGTTATTGTGCCCTTGTATGTGTGAATGAGAGGGGAGATGCCAAAGATAAATCCAATAAAGAACTAGCGTTATTGTGATTAGGTAATTAGAAAATACAAATTAGTTACACGTTGAAATATAGAGAATATTTCCAAATCTAAATTAGTCCTCTAAATCATATTTTCTCCCTATAGAATACTGTATTGTTGCTGTTTTTTTTTATTTTTAATTGCTTCATTCTGCACTGAGTTGTTTTGTAAGGACATTGAAATCACTACAATCCCTTAAGGCACAGAGCCCTGAGGGACCTACTGCTCCTCCCAACTGCTACAGCTCTGTCTTTATGGAGATTACTTTGTATTTTTAATAACTTACTTGTAGATACTTTATAACCTCGAAGCAGAATGAAAACTATGAGAGGAGAGAAACTCTTTTGCTGACCTTCTCCCCTTTCACAAGTGACTATTGCAGCATCACAGTTCCATGTATGCAGGAAGGACTAGACAAATGAAATGATGCTGATTATGATGGTGGTGGTGGTGGTGGTAGTGATAGTGATGGTGATGATAGTGGTAGTTACGGTGGTGATGGTGACGGTGGTGATGGTGGTGGTGATACTGATAGTGGTGGTGGTGGTGACAATAATAAAAAAAATTTACAGGCTGATTGATATTATCCATGTAAGGAATGCCCAATTAAGATAAATTTTCTCTGCAAATGAAGGCATATAAAATCCCTAAATATCTGTATCTTGGAGATGCCTAGATCACCGAGAGATTAAAAAACTTTCCCCAGGGACATACTAATAATATCAGAGGTATATCTTTACCCCAGTCCTTCTTGATTTGAAGCCAAAGACTCAGAGGTTTGCTATAGCTGTGCATTCGTGTACGTGTGTGTGTGTGTGCATGCTCACGTGTGTGTATGTGTTGTCTGTGTATGAGAGAGAGAGAGAAAAACAGAGAGAAAGAGAGTGAGAGAGAGACAGAGAGAGAGAGACAGAGAGAAAGAGAGAGAGAAAGAGAGAAAGAGAGAGAGAGAGAGACAGAGAGAGAGAGAGAGAGAGAGACAGAGAGAGAGAGGAAGAAGGAGATAGAGAGAGAGAACACCAGTATCGCTTGGTAGTCAGGTAAAGCTTGTATACACTTTCTTTGAATATTGATATGTGTGTGTATATACACATACATATACACACGATGTTTATCCATACATATACATACACATATACACATATATACATAATATAAGTGTAGTTGTATATACACACCCATACATATATTTATATGTGTATATAATTATTCTAACTATATTTATAATATAGACCAAATGTATTGAAATAGCTTTCTCCAATTTAGTTCTATTTTTAAAATCCCTTAAACCTAGGTTAAAAATAGCTGTGTTAATAATAATAATAATAATAATAACAGCTGTACTGCTACAACATGCTTCCTCAATAACGTTGATAT
The DNA here is from genome assembly GCA_028646575.1 of Pseudocheirus occidentalis. Taxonomy (NCBI): domain Eukaryota; kingdom Metazoa; phylum Chordata; class Mammalia; order Diprotodontia; family Pseudocheiridae; genus Pseudocheirus; species Pseudocheirus occidentalis. The sequence goes on along the minus strand of JAQQSW010020563.1, from coordinate 2,039 downwards.
ACATACCAACATACTTCTACAAACTGAGGCAGTTCATGGTGAAGTGAATAGATTGGAGTCAAGAAGACCAGAGTTCAAATCTCGCCTCAGATAGATCCAAGTTTTATAAACCTGAGCAAGTTATTTAACCTACGTTTTTCTGCAATTTCTTCAACTGTAAAATGGAGATGATCATAGTAACTTTCTGACAAAGTTGTGAAAATCAGATGAAAAAGTATTTAATAAAAAAACTTAGTAGAGTGTCTGACACATAGCCAACACTATCTGAAACCATTTGCCCTTCTCTCTTACTGTTTGTAAAACTTAAAACATACAAACATGTGAGTTTTTGTTTCTAATCAGAAAAGTAGTATGTAAAAGTAAAGATACTTATATTTAGACATAGGTGCCACAGTGAATGGAATCCTAGGAGGAGTTAGAAAGACTTGAATTCAAATTGAGCCTTAAATATTTGCTAGCTGTATGACTTTGGGTAAATCACTAAACCTCTCTCTTCCCCAGTTTCCATATGTATAAATTTTAAATAGTGATATCTCCTACTTCCCAGGTTTTTGTGAATATCAAATAAGAAATTATTTGTAACATACTATAGAAGCCTTAAAGCACCATATTAACCCTGCAGTGGTGGTGGTAGTAGTAGTAGTAGTAGTAGTAACTACTACAACTGCTACAACTACTACTATTACTACTAAATGTAGTACAAGTAGTACTACTAGTAGTAATACTTAGCAGTAGTAGTAATACTAGTAGTACTAGTAGTAATGCTAGTAGTACTAGGTGTGGTATTAATACTAGTAGCATTAATAGTAGATATTCTACTTCTCTTCCTCCTCTTCATGATGATAGTTGTGGTGATGATGGTGATTTTAGGAAACAGTTTGTAGAGAAATTATTTTCTTATTCATAGAAAAATGTTTTTCATGTTTCTAGGGTTAGCAAAGAGAAGAGTCATATGTTCGCTAAAAAAAGACTATGCTTGAGTCAACAAGCTATCCATAGGCTTTGTGTTTGAAGAGTGATATGCTTGAAAACATATAGTTAATCCTCTCTAGTTCAATGACTAAGCATGATGAAGAGGTGAACCCTTGGTTTTCAAAAACTCTGTAAGAACTTTAATTTGGCAGTTTATACCAGCTTTGAATAATTTAGAGTATGGAACCACTCCCATAATACGTGACTGTTTTCTGAGGAACGTTTTAATGAAAGTCAGAGGGGCTCATCAACAAGGTTGACCATAAAATGATGAATTTTGTGGTGACAGCTTTGTAAAAAGGAACAGTATTTCAAACTGTCAGAAGTGGTTTAGAAATACACATACAGATGAAATCATAGATCTCATGACATACTTAAATAAAACTACTTCATAACATGGATGATCTCTCTTCATTTATTTATGAAATATTTATTGAATTCCTACTGTATATAGAGGTAGTGTGGTAAAGTGGATAAAAGAGTATTCTTGAAACTAGTTTCAAGGACATTGTTTCAGGTCTTACCTTTAAAACATACTGCCTGCAACCCTGGGCAATTCACTTGATCTCTTATTGCTTTAGAGAACTCTAAGGCTCTAAGTTGTAGATAAGGGACTTATCTTTGTTGGTAGGCAGTTTTCTTACCTGGGAGCTGCCTTCACCAATTATATCAAAGATCCATTCCTGGCCTAACTATGTATGTAACATATGGGTCCAAGATTGATTCCCTACTCCTCCACCCTTCAAACATTGTAGTCCCTCCTAGTGTATTCACACTTGGACTGTAAATCCCATTTCAGAACTGAGGATTAACCCTAACTCATGTTAAGGGGTGTTAAAATAAAACACTTTACAAATCATTTGATCCTCCTACCACTGATTTCTCAGTCTTTGAACCTTTAGGTATGTCTCAGTTTACTGGAGTTTGGGGTTTAAGTATGTTAGGTTGTAATTGGCTAGGCCACTTACAGGTTTTTCTTAAATACTGTATTATAGTATTATTATTATAATTATTATAATTATGTCAACAGAATATTATTATATTTATAGAATATTATTATATTATAT